>JAYJMB010040781.1:91226-128286 GCA_036873735.1 Pouteria campechiana
AAAATACAATACACTTAGAGACCCAAAAGGAAACTCTTCTTTGGGTGGATGTGCGTTCTTTGGGAACGTCAAGCACATTGCAATGAATTGACATTTTATGTATTGCCTTAAGCCAACGGGCGGAGAGGATGATATAGCTCTAGACTGAGACATTAGGCACCGGGTTAACCTAAAGAATAAGTATTTTGATCTTATTAGTTTATCCGGGGAAGGAATCAAGACAGAGTAACCTCTTTTGTATTTAGACTTGAAATAGACCAAGAAAAACAAGTAAATTGGGTTATTTGGCTCTCCTTATAGCCGTAGGAAGCCTAGGAAGGACGGGTGACTTTGACTTAATCACAACAGGATTTAATTTAGTGACTCGACTATCTTATATTCTTAAGAAAAGCCTAGGACAAACGGAACTAGGTTGACCGGGAATTTGGACTCAGTGAGTTACGACTCAGTGACTTAGTAAGTGCTCAACTCTCTTAATTACCCATGAAAAGCTTAGGAAAAGCAAGACTATAATGAATGAGAATTTGGAGCCTGTGAGTGCTCAACTCTCTCAATTGCCCATGAGAATTTTAAGAAAAGTGAGATCAAGTTAACTGGGTTTGACTTAGTGATTTAGACTGTTGCTTTATAAACTAGGGCCGCTTGATTTCGTTGAATGACTTAGATTATCTAATACGCATGCGTTACACAACCACTGAAATTCAATACCAACATGAAACTTATGTACATCTAAAATTAAGCTAAGGAAAATGATGTACATCTAAAATTAAGCTGAGGAAAATGATGGCATACTAATGTTTGTGTCACTTGTGTTCAAATGAAATTGAAGAAAAAATAGCCCCAAAGATGTGATTGACCGATTCATCATTCAATCTTCAGAGACAAATAAACAAAAACGTGGAAACAAATCATGAGGCAGAAAATCCCAAAAGTTCCTCTGAGTAATCAATAAGCCATCAAATTTGAATTTAGAAGACAACCAACAACTGCATTCCATAAATGAGTCTCATAGCAACCAGATAATAAACAACTACTTGCCAACAAATGAAAGGGTCAGATACAAGTAGCTCTCCGCTTATGTTATTCCCTGACAACTTCATTATGTTCCAACCATTTCAAATTATAATCATCTTCCATTTTGTTTTGAATGTCATTTCAGAGTTTAAAACACTAGTCATCAATTTTAAATAATCTTAGATGATGACCAACAAACCTTATAAACAATTTTCAAAGTGTTTTAAGTACAAAACATAGTTTAATAATAAAAAATATTCAAGTGCTGTAATCCAAAGTCATATCACTAGGGTGTAATTATTAAAACAAGAAAATTTATTCAAGTCAAATGTGAAAGAGAGTTTTCTTATTCGTTATCCTATATACTTGAAACCTAGATGGGAAGCAGCCATTACATACCTTGCATATGGGCCGTTGTGAATCCCTCAAATTGACAAGCAAATTGTCACATTTAAGATCAAAGTGAACAATATTCTTTGAATGTAAGTATTCCATGCCAAAGGCTGCATCCATTGCAATTATAAGCCTTTTACGACGATCAAGCAACCTGGCAAAAGCAGTCCACAGTACCTAATGATTCATGGTTCTGCACAGCAAAGGAAAGCAATGGTAGAGGACAACTTACTTTTCCTTCCTCAAAAGAACATGCCGGAGGGATCCATTCACCATGAATTCAGTTACTGTCGCCAATGTTCCCCCAGCTCCATCTGGAACCACACCATAAAAAGCTACTACATTTGGATGGTGAAGCTTAGAGAGGATCTGTGCCTCCCTCCAAAAATCTTTAGTCTGCAAACACATTGAATAATAATATGAATAAAATAAAATGTGCAATACAGCTTGCTCAATTCATTTGCATAGATCAACCAGGTGCAATGAAATAGAGAGAGAAATTAGAAATTGCTTCTCCATTCTTTTTGAAGTTTTTGCATATTAACTTCTCAAGTTTTGCAATTTTGTACAGGTAACTTTGGAATTTGTATATTTAATCCCAAAGTTGCAAATAGTTGGCAAATCGATCTCTGCCATCATGCTTTGTCAAGGAAACACCAAATGCCATTCCAACAAGAGGCAACATAACGAAAATATCCTCCAATTGGATGTAAAAGTAGGAACCATCTGAAATCACCAGGAAATGTGCATCTCCAACCTTTCTAAGATACAATGAAGGGGCAATTCTGTCCTTTTAAAAAGCTTTTGACACTTTTCATCGTGAAAGAGAACAGCAACTGATGGCCACTGAAAGCAGTGACTTATTTGCTCATTATTTGCAACTTTAAAACTATGAAATTTCTGAAGTTCTGAGGTAAAAATTTTTAAATAGCAAAACTGAGGGTTCGATGTGCAAAACCCCTCTTCTTTTTTAAACAGATAATAAAGAAATGATTCACTTATTCACCCTGCATGAGCATTCATTGTGAAGAGAAAGTTAATCATATCTTAAAAGAAACAAAATTAAATTGTAGTAAGATATTTTAAGCTTTGGCAATGATCTGAACGCACCAACCGCTCTTGCTCAGAGGACCGGCCTGCAAAGCAGCTTTTCTTTATCCGCTTAATTGCAACATCTGTTCCCCTCCACTTCCCATGATAGACAGTTCCAAAAGTACCAGACCCTAATTCTCGCAGTTCCTCAAGATCAGCATTCCTTATGATCTGTGAATCAAACATATAAAATGCTCATAAGATAGAATGGCTATAAGAGCTTGTAAATCAAAACTACTTTTATACACACAACAGCATCAGATGTCCCATGTCCCAACAATGATAAGAAACTAGAGGCCTTAAGAAAGAGACAAGGTGAGGAAGGTGAACAACAATTATAAATTATTCCAAATACTCGTAAGTGCAAGTTCAAACCAGGAAAACTATGTTCATAGGATTTCCCCATGTTATATAGTTGGTGTGAGGGGATAGACAATTAAAAGTTCTTAAGCTATATTAAAGGTAATTAAAAACAGCACTTTCAAGGAATGATATGCATTTCTGGAGGCATTGCATAGTCATAGCAGTTTTGGGAACTTGAGAGAGAAGAAAATCAAGTTATGTTATGAATTGATTATGTAATCTTTCTACCTCCATGCTCAACCCATCCAGAAAAGCAATGGGTTTTAGCCATATATATATGCACACACACAAATATTTTCATATATATATATATGTATATATGTATGTGTGTGTATGCAACTGGTTGAACTGAAATTTTATATGCAACATCGCCATTTGAGCTCACCCTAATATTTTGATTAGATCAAAACTAACCATATTATTTATTTTTATTTGTTTAACTATAAGAGTAAAAAATTCCAATTAAGATAATTTTTTTCAAAAGTAGGGGGAGATGAAGTCCACTTAAAAGCACTCAACAAAAGCCCAAAACAGGAGGGTGGTCTCAGCATAGGTAAGACGGTCTGGCTGTAGAGAATAGTTTCCTGCTTTCTTCCTTTCTCTTCCTTTTTTCTTTTTCTTTTTCCATTGAGAAGAGAGCAGTCTTGGCTTGCCTTTCTGTTCTATGAAGACAAAGAAGAGACAAAAACTTCGCCGCACGGCTGAAAGGAGTCCAGAGAGGCTAAATAGGATGTTGGTGTTGGTGTGAGGAGACTGAGATGCAGGAGTTGGGCCCCTTTTAGCAAATGGTGTGAGAATTTGAAAAGGGTTCAATGCGTTCTGTATAGGAAGATCATCGCAAAGAGAGGAAGTTAATGGATGGTAGAATAGAGGGTAAATGGAAAAGCTATACTTGATAAAGAATTTGGAAAGCTCTATGATTTCAAAAAACACTCAGTGATAAGACAACAAAATTCTGATAGGCATTAAAACAAGGGAAATTTTGAGAAAGTTTATCGCTAGAGGACCAACTACCTGGCCATAGTCAGGCAGCTTCTTCTGACCATTGAGGGTAAAACAGTCTTAAATGTTTACTTCACATGAAAAGAAAGAGAAAATGAAAATAGAATATGACAACCTAGATGTGCTTCATCATTGGTCCAGAAAATGGACTCCCTTGGGCTTTCTTTTTCTTTATCATTATTCCATTACAGCATTTCTTTGTGTAATTGTACTGGTTTTCCTCAGTGCCTCATGCAGTTGAATTGTTCACCAGGACAGTAGAAGCAGACAAAATTCATACCCTGCATTTTCTCAATTGTAAGGGGTGGTGGAAGATGACTAGGTACATTATGTGCTAAAGCGAGAAGAACCAGTTCACTACCATTTTATGCCATTGCCATCACAAGATTCGGGATCTGGAACTGCTCAAAATTCCAATAAATCCCCATGTGATTGACTCATTGCGGACATGGAGTAAAAGGGGTTTTCTGCCTTCAAGGTTGCTTCTACTGGCATTTTGAGAGGAGGTTTGCAAGGAACCAAAAGATCATTAGATATTGTGAAATCTTTTGAACAAAGGTAGTAGAGCAGACTAAATGGGGCACTGGCTTCTGACATGCCTTGGTGAATAGTTATGGTGCCCTCCATCCTAATCTCCAGTTCTTGGCATTGTCTGCAAAGGTCTTCCATTTTTATAACCCTTAGGAGTTGTCCACAGCTAGGGAAGCAGAAGCTAAGGCCCTGTTTGGTTTCACTAAAGGGAGGGTCTTTTAGGGTTTCTTATCTTAAAAATACCCTTATTTGTTATGATTGTATTTGGTTAGTAATGAGAAAATGTGCTTTTAGAGAACACTTTCCACAATTGTGCTTTTAAAAAAATTGATTTTCAATTTGAGTAATTATTTATGTTTCTTAATATTTCAAAATTCTACCATTTATTTACATTCAAGTGTATCATTGAACATATGCATGCATATGCACACATGCAATTGCAAGAGAGATTCTTGAGATCTAACATGTTCATTAGTTGCCAATGAAATTTTTTATTCTATGCATAAGGCTAGTCAATAATTTTATCATATCTCGTGGACTATGAATCACTAGCATGTTATTTTGCCATTACATCAAAAATTAACTCATAACTCATCAGGGGATGTTATATTACTATTGAATCAAATATTTACTCATTAACTCATTGTTCGGAAAACTTTTGGACCATGGTTAACGAAAAAGTAAAGATGAGACGTATATCATTTAAATATTTATAACTTGTAATTCACTGTTTGGAAAACTTTTGGACCATGGTTTAAGAAAAAAGTAAAGATGAGATGTATATCATTCTAATATTTATATATAAATTGTTTTAGTTATGCATCCATACCAAAATTCAATTTTAAGTTTCGCAGTTTTCTAGAAGTATTTTTAGAGAATGTCTTTTAGAGAAGTAATTTTGAACTTCTAGTAGCAATACCAAATGGGCACTAAATTGTGATTCCACTTCTCATGGGCAAAAGATGCAAAACAGAGAATGATGATGTGCATTTTTCTTTCTTTTTGTTTTTCTTTACTTTACTTTTTATGTCTTTTTTCATCACTTTCCATGCAGAGAATTTCTTTGCTTCCCTTAAATCAAGTGCTAAACTTGAGTTGGCACACAGCAAACAATGCATTTAACTTGGCAGTGGATGGTTTTAATAAAAAGATGAACTTACTTTCTTCTATTGTAATTCTGTCCTCTATTTCTTGATGCAATTGTTGACCGTACTGGGGAAATTTTGTACGAGGGATCAAAGACATATATAAGCATCAAAATGTAAAACAAAGTTGGAAAAACCAAAAACCTAATTAGAAGTTGAAAGATAAATATATGAATGCAGTTCTTGACAAAATGATCAGGAAGAATGAGCACAAGATGGTTGCATCTAACCAAAGATGCTAACCAGCATATCCAAAAATGAAAAATGAGGGTAAGACAGTTGCATCTAACCTGCAATCCATAGATACCAGCTTCCATTTCAGCCATCACAGCATCACTGATAGAATTGTTTGTATCTCTGTCATCATCTTTAGCATCCTGTGACGAAAAAGAGGAAGAAGGTCAATAATTAAGCAAACTACAGAAACTCAGCCAGTATGATTAAATAGTCCACATAACATGCCAAAAGCAGACATTACCTCACACTCAGATTCTGGGGTAATGCTTTCTGTGTCTGTAACTTTAGGGGACATGACATCCCCCTCTTCAACTGTCTCAAAAACTACATGAGGAACTACAGCCGGGGATGAATGGATGCCTGAAGGCACATTATCTGTCACGTCTTCAACAATGACATTTGAGTCAAGTAGAACTCTATCATAGAAGTTTTTCTTGGGCTCCATGTTGTCTGACATTTTATCTTCACCCTTCAAAGGCGGGATCGAAAGGCTCTCCCCAGTACCTTCAACCTTCGGAGGAGGAAAATCCACATGATTCTGGGGAAAGGGAGATGCCACTTCCCTGCAATCCTGACCAGTAACTGGATTTTGAAATACATACCAAGATGATGTGCCATTTGCATGGAAGTTTGAACTGATCCCAGCATCACTACCAACAACAAGTGGAGGTAAGGGTACAGAGCTATCCACTCTATTTTCTTGGTTGTCTGCTATATCCTGTGAAGGAACTGATGGTAAATTGGGAGATGCGTCGGAAGCATGATGAATGCAAGGGAGGGGTAGGTCACTTGACGAACTTGTAAAATCAAATTGATGTTCTTGTGCTTTAAGGCCACAAATTCTCTCTGGCTTCACAACTTCAGAAGAATCCTGGGATATAGAAAAAGGAGGCGTAGACGCCATAGAAATACTAGACCTGCCATCCTGGTCATGCTTCCCACATGGCTGATTGCTGACTGTTCTTTGATTTGCAATGGGATGTCCAGATGTAGATTCATGCACTTGGACACTTTGGGAAGGTGCTCTATGAGAATCTGGGTTAATTTCTGAAATCATGGACGATGTTGCGGGAATCATGCTTTCTGATGCTTCTAGTTCCTGTGGGGAAAGACTAAAATGGCAATCCATGCCAGCCCTTTTGATTTGGTCTTTGCAATATTCTGCATCTTGTTGCACAAAAGCATCCTTCTCATCCATCTGAGTTTCATTCTTTAGTCCAGATTCATTGTGATGGTTCTGTGACCTAACCATGGTCGCATCAGCTTTTCCATTAGCATGGTGTTCCTCCTCTGTTTTATAGTCCCCGTGGGTAACAAATGGGCTTCTGTTTGGGAGTTCTGGGGGCTGAACAGAACTAAAGGAATCCTGTGTTGCCTGAAAGCAGGTAGAAACTGCATTGGGTAATTGAACATGTTGTTTTGAATCAATCTCTTCTGCAATCTTTAGAACTTGCCCTAAACCTTCCTTCAGGATAAATCGGTCCATGGGCGAAGGCAACACAGCAGCAGAAAATTTTGACATGGACATCGCTTCTTGAAAACCATAGACAGATTTTGCATCACATTCCACCAACTGTGAGTCAGAAAGTGCATGCGGAATTCCACCATGAGAATCGTTCAAATTATTTAGTCCAGCCAACTGATGTAAGAAATCTTCTTGCGGCCTTGGGAACTTTTCTGAATGGAAGGTCCTTTCCTCAAGTGAAGGCTTTTGACAACAGGTATATGCCTCCAAGTCACTCTCACAGCGAACAAATACTGGAGAATGATTCAAATCTCTACTGGGTGTGCGACTGTGAGAATGATTCAAATCTCTACAGGGCGTGCGACTGTGAGAACATACCCCATGTGGTTTAACTGGTTGGTCAGCATCCATGTGCATGTTTGGGTGATGCCTTGCCATTGCCCCATGCTGGCAATAACTGGAATCTAAAACATAAAAGTTACTAAGCAGTTGATCTGTTGGAAAATGTGCACTTTCATTGCCAAAATGGCAGAACTGATCCTCATTGGATTGCTGCAGAGTAATTTGAGAATCTCTTTGCTGCATTAATGTGGGAGAGAAAGGAGGTGAATGAGTGGCTGACTTGCTAGCATTTTGTGCAGCAACAAAATACTGGGCAGCAGGACGTGGGAAAATTCCTGCAACGTTAGAGGGGATGTTGACATCTATAGGAAGCAATGATGAGGGAGAATCTCGGTGGAAACTTCGAGATCTCTCAAAGTTGCATTCCATTTGACCAGCAAAGCCCTGCCCAACTGAGCTTTTCTGCGGACTTGGATCAAGCATGCCATTGACAGCAACAACATAATGATATTCAGAGTTGTTCTGCCCAGCTCTTGCATCAAAAGAACAGTTCTCAGATTCATTTGTAGAGGTAAGGAATATTCGAAGCCTTTGATAACCTTCAATGAACTCAAGTACATGGTACTCCTCCATCATATTCAGAAGATCCTCATCTGATGACACAGATATGAGGGCATCGAGATCCTCACCTGGAAGCTGATACTTGATTATGTGAGGCTGGTTGCAAATGTCAAAAGTCTTCTGCATTAGGTCACACAACGTAACATTTTTACTAATAGTGATAATCCGTGTATCGCCACCCACATACCGGAGTTTCCCATCACTTGGCCTGGGCAAGATTCTTCCACCAAAGCTGCACAGGAATTTCATCTTGCCAGATTGGTGAATATCTGATGTTCCTGACCCATGAGGATAGTCTGAGTGAAAACCACCTGCTCGGATAATCTGTCCTGGAACAACCTGACGATGATGCATCTCATTGATTGAGTTATTGACTGCACTGCGGCCAGTCTCATGAATTCTGCTTGATTTATCAGGAAAGTCCTTTTCTATGGCTCCCATAATATGCCCTCTTCCATTAGAAGTGCAATCTGACTCCGTTCTCCTATGCCCACGGATGCCTTTGGGATCTTCATGGTTAGGATTAACATCCTGATTGAAATTCAGGCCCCCTCTTGAGTCAGGACGGTGCAAGTCAGGTCTGCTGGGCACCTTCCTTAGGATGGGCCTATCCTGAAGAAACTCCATAGAGAATTCCTCTCCGGTCTGCACAGAGACATTATTTGCAAGTTTCCCAGTGTGTGGTCCGCACTGAGCAGCATAAACAGACTCTGGCAGAATCATCTGGCCAGAAGGGCCAGAAACATCTTTGTTCATGTTCTGATAGGTATCTTGTCTGGCAACCTGCTTATAGAACATGGTGGGCTCCTTAAGCCCATCTCTGCTATCCATCCCTCGCTTCTGGAAACATGTATGCATCCGATCATCCAAGATTCACCAAGCATGCTTTCTGATCCACCCAAAATTTACAAAATTTCAGCTCCGGAAGCCGTCGTTAAATCCTAGTACCATCTTCAGCTGATCTGAATAGCCCGAATTCAAATAACCATCAAAACATGACTCATCCGCATAAATGTCTGAATTTGCAGGCCTTGATCATCAACACCCCAAACTAACAATAATGCTAAGAAGCAAATGCAGTGAAATGTTCCCAAAGGGAGAATCGACAGTTCTGAAGAAGCAAACACCGCGCTCCTAAACGCCGAGAAAGGATCCCCTGCATTCATCCACCAGGTGGATTTCTGCCATCCAAAAAGAAAGAAGGTGTGATTCGATCAGATACAAGCGGGCGATCAACCTACAGCATGGTACCGGAATCGATCGCCATATTCAAATCAAATCCAAGCACTCGCTCTTTCAATTACGATAAATGACATGAAAGGCAAAGCTAGAAATTGGAAATGAGAGTTCAAAATAACCGAATTCTCCGAAAATTTACCTTTCTTTATGGATTCAGAGAGAGAAACAACAAAAAGAAAATTCGTATTTTTCTTGATCGAAGGGGAGAAAGGTGGATTTTCAGATTTTGTTTCTCGCTTTTGCAGAGAGAGAGAGAGAGAGAGAGAGAGAGAGAGAGAGAGAGAGGGACCAAAGAAAAGAAAGGAATCCGTTGCTTACGTCTGGGAATTTCACGCATGGGGCAAGAAGAGAGCGTCATCCCTTGCAAGGAGGCACTAACGACGGAAGGGTGCTGCCGCTGATGATCTCTTCAGGTCCTTCCACATGACATTGCGTAGCTGAGATCTTCTGATCAGGATCCACCTTTCTTTGTCTCCAATACAATGTGGTGGTTCCCACAAGATCAACGGCTCTGATCGTGCGTTATTAGCACGCTATGACTCCTTCCTACTTTGGGCGCATAGACTTGCACAGTATGGCTCCTGCTTCAAACCAATTTCCCGTATCCGTCTGTGTCTACGTGTAGTTTGAACATGGGTATCTGATTCAGCTCACCTCGGCTCCAAATGGACGTGGACTGAGCGTAGAAGCGCTCGTACAGGGGCGAAATTGTAAATTCCTCTGCTCGAAAATGGCCCAGCGGCGGTTGGCTACTCGCGCAGGTGTGTGAGATCCAAGCCGTTCACCTGGTAGATTTTGCGTCGCCTATTTGGTCATCGAAAGTGAGAGGTTAGATCTAATGTCACGAATGTCAGGTTCGTGTATTTTCTAGATAAAGCTTGAATTGAGTTCGGATGAAACTATTAGGTGCAGCTGCTTCGGTGGTCATGGAAATGCAAACGTGAAGAGGATAAATGAAATAAAAATTAAATAGTATAATAATTAAATTATTTAAATGGAAAATTTAAAAATAGAATAAAAATAAAATAGCATACAAAGTGTAGAAAAAATAAACTAAACTAATTATTCAGTCTCCATCGATGATGATCTTGGCTACTGTGCATAACCACCGGATTTCTGCCATGCAAGTAGAAAACGAGACGCCGAAACTGGCTCGGGATCAAACGGTCACAGCGGCCCATCCGTGGCGAGAGAATTTTTTTCCGCCCCTTTCGAAAGTTCACGCTACCAGCGAGATGACAAGCATGTGGGTCACCTTCGTGGGGTGGCCGCCGACCTAGAAAGGCCTTTGCCATTTTGCGGCTCATCTGATGCCAGCTCTAACTGCGCTTGCTTCTTTTACGGGGAATGGGAGGCTTCCGGCATCGACGTGCTCTAATAAAAGAACCAAGACGGCCCTCGCTCCCGCCACGATCAAACATCCACACATCAATCTTAATCAATCATTTATTTCTTCAGTTCACAATTGAATCCGTTCATATGAAATTTTAACAATCGTGGCCGGGAATAATTCTTGCAATTTGAAATTTCAACACTAGTGGCCAGGAATAACTCTTGCAAGCTTGATCGATCTTGTCGACCTCGATCGGGCCAGCAGGTCAAAATGCCCGCAAAAAATAAAAATAAAAAAATAAAAAAAAGCTGCAGTAATTGGATGATCCCAGCTGTTCCTGAATGTTCGGTTTTACCACGAGAACAAGGGCTGCAAGCCTGCAACACTTGACATCTATGACGAAAATCACAATGAAGTTCCAGTTTTTATCTGTTAATCTCACAGTAAACAGGAAAACCGAGTTGGAGAGGGGACCCAAAAGGGCCTCATAAAGAGGGTGTTGGGAAAACAAAGGCTTGAGGCAGAAAGTCGGACATTTATCACTTACGAAAGTCTACAGGCAATATCCAAAGTGCATCCATGCAATTATAGCCGCAGATTTGATGCCTACTGTCACGAGTTGCTCATGAATACGAGTTCATTTTGTTAAGCCGCCAGGAAAAAAAATACTCTAGATTAGGAGAGCTCTAAAATCAGCTAGTTATTGAAAATGGAACTAGCTTTTACGACATTGCCATGCATAGCTTGGGCTGTGCGTGATCTAGCAAACCCAGTTAAAGTTGGCATCAGATAAGCCTCAAAAAGAGGATAGGCACTGCTTGGTGGCTCATAAAAAAAAATTAGATAGAAAATGACAGAAGGGAATAAAAAAAATTATAATAAATAAATAAACAGATCCATTAAAATAGAAGATAGCAAACTCTGTTGATTAAACACAGGTAGCAATTCATTCTACAAAATACAGTTCCAGTGAGAGAACTGAATAAAGTATATGAACCAATTCAATCCAGTTAGTGTAAAAATCTAGGAGTCAACACACTTAAAATTCAAAGGATTTGTTACAGATTAGTTGACATTTACCTGTTCTTTAGCGTTTACAATAAAAAACGGGTAGTTATGGCTTCTCCCACCCCACTTCAATGCCTGAATGGTAACTTGTACATAAAAAGAATGCTGTCCTCCATACTACTTGGAAAGAAAGAGAAGGCAAACCAAACTCCAAAGCAAGATAAGGCCTCTTCATTATAGTTAGGAGATTGTACACAGCCAAATGCAAAGAATAACTTTACAGCAAGGGCCTTGGGGATAAAAAGAAAAATAATAGAAATCATGCAGAACGGGGGAAGATTTACATGAAGATATGAGAGAGATTTTCTTCTCAGGGCATTTGTGGGGATGCAAAGAGAAAACTGTGCAACTATCGCCTTTTTAAAGTTGGCATAAAACAAAATTTTAATCAACTCTGGTCAACAGTAAAACTTAGCAACATTGATGTTGAGCTTCTCTCTCATCATCATTCATCGCTCTTGTAGCTTCATTGTTCTTTTATAATGAATCTATATCTACTCAATGTCTTCTAAATTTTCTCCCCTTTTTCTATTACAACCCTATCAAGCTATCATATTTCCATTTCAATACAATTTTCTTCCCAAGAGCATTCACGTGCTTGAGGAATTTTGATGAAATAGTCATGCCACTTGCAGATGTTCAGCATAAGATATATGAAAAGCTTCATTTGTTTGAGAAGATGGGCATAGATGCCAAGCAAGATAAGAGTTTCAAAGTCCTCCAGACAAGTACATGTTTCCATGAAAGGCATTCAGGATGGGAAATTTATACAGGTTGTCTGAAAGCATCATAAGGTTAAGAATGTAGCAAATGCAGCAATTACTATGGGCCCCCGTGATCACTAATGTGTCCAAGATCAAGTCACAAAAGTGAATGACAGGTGGAAACTTTGGCAAGAAGAAATTTATTAACATACTAAGTTCAGCATAAGTGATATCTTGAACATGTACTTCAGAACATGGTTGAACAAAAACCAAAAACGAAAATATCCTTGATTGACAAACAAAAACCCAAAAAGAAAATATCCTTGATGGTGCAAGTGAGGAAGCTAAAGAAAAGTTATAGCAACTATGTTAACCCCAATGAGGCTAAGTTATTGACTGGTGTAATTTTAAAATTATGTTGACCTAGGAAGCACTTGAAGCAGTCACAATCGAAGAAGCAAAGCTCAAGCTCCATTCTTAAAAGTGCAAACCCAGAAGAACATTGCACAAAATGTTTAGGAATACAGTTCAAACAGGGAAAATTTGGATGCAGCTTGACTTGTTTAGGATTCGGAGAAGGTGATCATAGTGTATTAGCAACTTAGGAATGAAATTATACCATCAAGGTTGAGATCATTGGAATGTGATATCAAAATTAACAATCACACCTGCCTCATACTTGAGGTCATTTTAGCAAAATAGGATTTACGTAACCATGGGGTGGGTTTGTTTACTTGCATGTGAACCTGCTAATCTATTTATTTTAACTTGCTACTAGGTTTCTTAGCAAAGATAGATGAATCTAAAAAGACAAATCTTATGTTTTCTTGTAGTTTTCCAGTGTATTTTTCCTAATTTCACTGCACCGATCCTTAAGCTGTAATAGTTGTAAGCTCAGTGATTGTGCACCCAAGATACTTGTGCAAATGCTTGAACTACCAATTAGTAGTGGCTCCCAACTGTGATCGCAGGGTGCTTATGAGGTGCTTATGAGAGCACTCAAATAAGCAACCAGTAAGTGGCTGATAGTACATCAGTGTCTACAATTCAAAGCACCTACAGAAACAATATAACTCGCATGCAAAAGTTATTTTGAAATCACACTTCACAACATTTGTCACCTTCATTTTATTGGCAGGGCAGTGAAATCAGATTCTTTGGACAAGGACTGCAAACTGCAATTCAAGAGAAGTCAGCATGCTTTTATCCATATTCCTTGTCTATTGGGCATTTTGAATTTCTACTTTTGCTCCATTTGGGCCTACTTTTTTTACTTCCTTACCTATCTTCTCCTTGTTTTTTGAATAAAACTTTTATGCTCTAACAAAAAGATGCAACTTATTCCTCCTAAATTCAAGTATACTTCTCCTGCAAAGCTTTATCACAATTGTCCCAAGAAAAGGCATATGCATAACATCATTGAGCATGATGCCTCAACTGCCAATAAATTTAAGTTCAGAAGCCCTACTCATAATGCTTGGAAACATTCAGCCTGGCCACTATTTTTTCACTTGACCATCATTTCCTCAAATGTTTAAAAAAAAAAAAATGAAGCTTCTACTTGTCTCATTGTTCCTTTGTATGGATGTCAACGGGTCTCTTTTTTTCTCCATGTTTTTCCAGCACCCTACCTTGCAAATTTCTGTCATAAAGTAAGGAAAAGTGCTAGAGTTTGAACCGAGTAACGTACACACATCCTTGGTGTTTAGTAACTGAGCTACACGTTTGGAAACTTCTCATCAGGATTTCAGTGGCATAAAGTATGATGGTCAGCAGATAACCAGCAACAAATTCATATGCAAGACTAAGAAACTTATATTTGATTATAACAGTAAGCACTAAAGGCTAGTGAGAGTAATTCAAAAGAAGAATGCTGCCTACTGAGGAGAAACAATGCAGCAGGCTGCAAATTTGAAGAAGAACATACATAAAAACTAGGAGTTGGAGAAGAATTGATAAATGAAAATGCATTTTCCATTTGGCTCATCTCCTTTCAAATATACCAACAATCAGATTCATTGGCGAAATGATACCCTCATCCACTTCTTGCCTAGATTGATTTTCAAGCAAAACACTTTGACACATCTTGATACCCCAAATTTCTCCTAGGATTAATTTTTTAAATGGCAATTGAAAATGAGACATTAAGTTTACCTATTCCACTTAGAGATATTATGCCACTCAACAACAAAGGAGGGGAAAATGTGAAAAAAAAGGATCACCTTGCCTTCCACCCTTTGCATATTGAATCGTTTTGCCGACTGTTTTTAAGAAAGACCATCAACTCAGAAATAAGAATAGGAGGTTAAGTGAAATTGTAAGAGAGTCCAAACTCATTGGATGCATAGTTACAGATGCTGATCTACCAATAAAAGCTGGCAGCATCTTGAGCACACCAGGTGGGATATGCTATAATCCAAATTTAATCAATTATCTAGCTGGTTGTTTATTCAGATATGAATCAGGATCAGGTAATATTACAGGTCTTCTCACTCACGATTGTCTAATGTTTTGGCAGAAGAAGATTCTTGCATCGAGAAATGCTCATATAAGTAACACAGGGATACTAAGCAAATGAAAAGAAACAGAAAAGAATTATGAATCTTTAATCAATTCTGCAATGCTGTAGCTATTAAGACAATTGTTTTTAAAATTGCAAAATATGTGGTTTACAAATGAAAATTTCTGTCAATTCCAACAATGGAATCAACATCTTTATTTCTGAGCTACTGTGAAAAGAGGCAATTCAGCAAGAATCTCAAAATGCCGGTATATATCAATTACCTCTCCAACGATCCACAGTCAAAAGAAAAAAAAAATTCCACCGCATTGTGGGAAATCCCAGTTTGATTATACTCTAACTCTCCCGACTGGCGTTCTGTTCCGAACTACCCCGCTCCAATGCTTCAACGGCTCCCTTCTCCGCAGTTTTCTCAGAGTCGTGAACCGCCCAACCTCGCTCTGAATCCTTAACGCCTTCGGTATCCGCAGAATTCTCACCTTCTTGAATTAATGAACTTCGCTCCAGCTCCTTCGCAGCCTCCTCCTCCATGATTTTCTCAGCCTGCAGCACCGGCGCATAGTAATCTGCATGCGCATCCATGCACTTCTTCAGCATCCCGGTGATCTCGAAGCACTTATCGACGATATCTTCCTTGTTCTTCTCCGCCTCTTCGACGCACTTCTCCCACGCGATAAACGATTCCCGACAGCCGCCGCCTTTCATGAAAAGGCAGAAACCGCATTCTCCTTCTTCTTCATCCCCTTCGTCAGCGCCATCTCCTTCAGTCTCTGCTTCTTTCTCACCACCATTTCCGTTAGTTTCATCTTCTTTCCCACCACCTTCTCCTTCGATATATGGGGCTTTCACAGCGCCACTTTGTCCTCCAGCTTCTCCTACCCCTTCCTTTTCTAGAGGTTTTCCGACACTTCCCCGATCAGCTGCCTCGGTTTGGTTTTCAAGGGTTCCTACGGAAGAAGAATACGAAGAAGCAGACATTGGAGAAGTTGGGGACTTCTAGCTTAGGGTTTGTATTTTTGTGGAATTTCTGCTATTCTCCGCCATTTTCATTCCAACGGTTCTTAAACCCTACGCGGAGGTGGTATCATAGATCAAGGAGCACGAGAAAACGGTACATTCGCGTTATTTGTAATTGGATTTGAAAAGTTTATTTATCCAATCCAGACCGTTATCCTGTAATTTAATATTATATTATTAATTAATAAATAAAATATAATTTATAATGTCCATATAAATAGAGAAAAAAATAAAATGGATGAAAATATACACTGGGCAAATAACTGGAGCTCTTAAAGCATGGGATTCTGCAATATGTAAACCCTGCATAAAACCATTCCTTGGACGGTTCAGATTGCAGATAATTTATCAGTTACGTTGTTCAAGCTTTAACATGAATGCGACGCATTGCGGCTTTCTACGTTTCGCGCGGTTTCCATAGGCAACAGGCTAAACCCCGTTGCTTGGGCAAGGAGCCATTCGCAGACTTCACAGAACGTTTTGACTCCACTGTGTGCTACAGTCAGCTGCTCACGCAGCAAAAGCTGAGAGGGATCAGCGCGGTGCGGTGTGCAACGCAGTTTGCCGCTTTAGCTGCTAAGCGCCGGCTGCGTAGGTTAGCTTCTCCGCTCCCCGTCTCCATTTTTTTCTATTCTTTTCCGCTCTCTTGTACCATTTTATTATGCTCATTATTTTTATATATTTCGAAATTGAAATTACATTCTGGTCCGGAATTTGACACGTCAGAATCAGAGGGACTCCATCACCGTTTTGTGATGCAGGCCGTTCATCTGCCATAATTACGCTATAGATTCTCCAAATGCGTAGTGGATGTTTGCACCTGTTCGAGATCTCCGAATACTATCGTTTGTGAAATCTCACATCCCCCAAGTAAGAAGGTGCGTCTTGACTTATATATGAAAACTCATAGTAATCAATTAATAAGTCTTTTGTGGGACAAAACTGTGCGAGTGGGCATTGAGATATGACCTAAAGTGGACAATACCTTGATAAGAGCTCGAGTTGTTACAATTGGTATTAAAATTGATCCTCAATAATCTTAAAAGGGGTGTGTCTAGTGAAAACATTGGAGCCTTTGAGAGAAGAGCGGATGTGAAATCTCACATCGCCCGGGTGAAAACGGGAGTTCTGGCTTATATGTAGGAGCTCGTGGTAATCGGTCGAGGCGTCATCCGTTATCCGTAGGGCCTTTTATTGTTTAACAGCTTGGATTGTCATGTGACAGTCGGGAGCATTCTTTGATTCTTCAACATTACCCACATATTTCATAGACGGCTGCGATCTTCCTTCGGGAAGGCTTTGGTACCTTTCCATTTCTTTTTGGGGTCCAACTCATCAAGATCTGGATCGCTAGTTCAGGGTTACTTGATGGCTGAATGTGCGGGTAATCATGGCCCTTTTTTTTTTTTTTTTTTTGGCCTGGGATATAAGGCGTTTGCCTTCCACGGTTATGATTATTGATTGAGTGCTGCTTTTTGCGTGATTTTCTTGGTTTCGGTTTATAGCTAGTGGAGACAGCTGTGGATGATGATCAGAGCAAGCGATTTTTTACCATTTTTTTTTATATAGTTTTAGCTTCACTACTCTTATCAAATTTTAAGTTCTTAATTCGAAACTTAAAAACTTCCCGTCTGGTTTTTGGGGGAAAAGAAAAAGTTTTTTTTAAAAAAAGCAGCTCTGGTTTGATACGATAATCCATGTGATGATCGAATTAGTCTAAATTCTATGGTGGGTTTCTTTCTCGCTTGCATGCCTTGTAGAGTTAGTGGAAGAATCAGCTTATTCTGCGACGGCATTGCTTTGCCAAAATTAATCTGTTCGATTTGGACCATTACCTGTTATCTCCTCTCAAAGCATCCTTAATCAAATTGACAACCTTGAGCCTTGAAATTTTCTTCCACTTGCAAAGGATGCAGACTACGTTGAAGCAGAGTATTGGCCATTTTGGATGAGCTATGGACCAGAAAACCTTGACCTCGACCCAGCCAATTAACCCATAAACAAACAGGTGCCCTCGTGCGTTGTAAACGAACCACCCAAGATGCACAGAAAATAAAAATAAATAAAAGAAAGCATCAGTAGTAAATTGTTGTCCTAGATTGTTTTGCGAACACCCAATTGCAGCAGAATCTTGACAACTTAGCCAATGATATGCCTAGTTATTCTTTCATTTCTTCTGTCGCTTATCTCGCGTAATTATTGTGGCTTCCCCAGGTGGTTTTATACCACGTGAGATCTTGCCCTTTCAAGATTTTGCAAATGGCTTCTTCATTCGTTACCACTGGCGATGCATGCTACGGGCAAAACAAAAAGGCTCCACTTCGTAGCATAAGACGGACGCGTTCATCAAATGAAGCTTCTCTTGGAGGTCATGGAACCAAGGCATGTGTCTGTGGGTAAATTCTCATGCCATTCACCTCAACCACCTGACTCCAATCAACCTAACGTTTTATCAACCTATTTTCACAGTTAATCTTTATTAATTTTCTTATTTTACTTTAATCTTCTTCATCTATTAGCTCTCATTTTCGGCATCTTATTTAGGAAGATTTTCATATTAGCCTATAATATATATATATATAATATTACAAAAATAAAACCATTAAAATTAATTCAGCTAAGAAATCGGAATTCTGGATCCTTAACTTTCCCATCTTCGACAGATACTGTTGAGGAACTGTAACACTATAACGAGATAAATTCTGACCTAATCTAACCAATACAAGACTCCAATCAGAGCCAAAACCTTTCTTTAGAAAGGACTCTTTAAAGAACTAAGAATGATCCTCTAGAATCCTCCTCATCCAACTATACTTTCCACGTACATTGCACCCTCCACGTGATACGCTATCTCCCCTACTGACTTAAGCGTGTGATGACATTTTCTCTTCGGCATCTTCACACGGGATTCCCGGATTTGGGTGTGACCCAAACCCAAACAGATACAATATCCTCCCAATTACATACTAATTAGATGATTACTATTTATATATAGAATAAGAGAATTGATTTGGAAATGCTTTGGTACAATTTAAAACTTAGCAAAGGAAATATTTTAGAAAAGGCAATAGTAGTAAATTGATAGACCAAAACAGATTAAATCCTTAGAAGACTTTGTAACTATTTCGACCCGATGACTTCCACGCCAAGGGCTTTGTACAGTATGGGAAAATTTGCAGCTGATTTGCTATTTTAAAATACAGGGGTTTTTGGTGACTTCTGAAATATGAGGTCTTTCCCTTTGCTTGATGGGGCATTGTTTGCAGGGTTGGCAGCGGCATTTTTGAACGGATATCCCAAGGCAGCGGTCGAACTGGTGCACCATGTGGCGATTGCGGCCACTGCGACTGGTGCTGGCAGATGGCAAGTAGCACGAGCCAAGCGATGGTCGACACCGATTCGATTGGATTGTTGGTAGATTCAGCCAATTGAGATTAAGCCTTGGCTATGATGTCACCACCTGATATAGGTCTTATTAGGGGAGGTCCACAGTAATATATACCACATTTATCCATCGGACTTAGCATCATTCATTTAGCTAAGATCTAAAACTTACCTTAATAACTTTTATAGAGCACAAATGACTTAAGATACTTCTATAGACCCAAACACACCGCCACTTTGGTGAGGCTGTCAATTGATGAGAATCTACTTCAGAAGGACATTGGGTCAATTGATGAGGCTCCACGTCGTGGGTTGTAATGAACGCCCCATTGAATGAAGCATGATCGTTTACTTCAGTGAAACTTTGTAATAGTTGCGCCAATTATGATCCAAAAGCCCCTTCAAGATGCAATGAAAAAATAAGAATAAGCGGCACCAAGGAGAGCTGCAAGCATAAATAATTTCACTGCATTTAAGAATAACATCCTGACTGTCTACTACAGTAAATTTTCAAATTTCTCTTTCTAATGTTACAGGACAGGTAAGCATGTTAAAAGATGAGGGCCAATGGCAGGCTTGTGCAGTGGCATTTCCCAAAGATACCGAGCTGAAATAACACGATATTAGTATTATCAGGGAGTGAAGTAGAAACTACATTTATCAAGCTCTAGTCGGTAAGTTATAAAAGCCTAGCTCTCCTGCTCTCTTAAGTAAACCAACCCTACTAAAATTATAGCAGAACTTGAGCTGAACCGCATTTGACAAACATCATGGAGATTTTTTGGGTCTTCACAATAGTTGCACAGAAATTTGGTCAAAGAATGTGGTTACCTCCAAAATCATTGGGTTAACAGAATTGTTCAACTATTATGTTCTCATTCAGTCATACATATTCAGTTTCAAATTTGTTCAAATGAGATTTTCCAAATTATATGACAAGAAAACTACCAATGTTGGAACTCTGAGAACTTCCAACTGGATCCGCAGTGGACCCAGTTCCACCTTGACAATGCCAGGCTAGCCAATGCTATCAAATTTCAAAATCAACTGATGGATAAAAATCTGAGTTTATTTTCTCTGGTTCTAGTCGTGGATAAGGCTCATATTCCAACCTGTTGGGCTGCAACTTGCCAGTCATATATTTGTAAATCGTTGCCAATTAGCAATCCCTAACATTTAATTGATTCATCCATAATAGATGGTTTGAACCAATGCTATATAACCAGATCAAAGGTTGAATCAGTCAGGTGTCCAATTGTGGTCTAGTGATTCAATTGCTTAGCCCAACTGGTTGAAAGTATTTAATCCTTTATATAAAAATTTGTCATTAAATAATAACAAAAAGCAAGTAGAGAGAATTGAACTGCAGATTTTGATTAATAAGTGTACCTCTGTTATCACAGCTACATCTCTTAATTTGGCTTTTTATTGCATTGATATCAATAAAAGAAAATCTCAAATTAAATACTTGGCAGCTTCCTAGACCAACCAGCCAAGGTCCACCTCTTGGTTGGGACTGGCCAGAACAAATGGTCCATTCCAGTATTGATGATATTGTTTTGAATTACCGGAGCAAGAAAAATGTTCACTGTTCATGTATAGTCAGAAAATTTTAGAGGTTTTTCCAAATCGGTGCCCATGTTTTTCCCAACCTTTCGGTTTTCCCAAATTAGTGCCCAAGTTTTATATCTCATTTCCAAATTCGTGCCCGACACCACCGGAGGGCGCTGGACGGCCGAATTCGAAATTCGCATGACCAAAACACCCCCGAAGGAGATATATGGGTACCTAACTTCATTTTCATGATGCCCTAAATCTGTTTTCTTCCCACACCTCCCCAGCAATAGCTGTTTACCAGCATTCTTCCTGCACCTTCCTCGTGACACCTCCCCGGCAACGAAGTCATTGTATGCAAAGAACCCTTTCAAAAGATCATTTCCGAATATTGCAACAGTTTATGTATTTAAAAAACTTCAGCAATGTATGCAGAGAATCTTACTTCCAAAAATAACTCAGATAATTGCAATTGCTAATCATTGTGGAACTCCATTGCTAAAAATATATTACTGATGATAGTTTGGACAGCAACATCTGGCGCATGGAAAAACAACTAGGTTTGATTTCAAACCTTGTTTATTGTTGTGGATGCACTGAAGATCAAGCAAATATTTATATTCCTATTTCGGAGTTCTCTGAAGCTTGCTTCAAAGTGAATAAGTGAACTTCAGAGTGAATAAGCGTTGCTTTGGAGTTCTCTAAAGTAACCTTCGGAGTTCTTTATTCTACTTTGGAGTTCTCTGAAGTGAACTTCAGAGTTCTTTATTCTGCTTCAGAGCTTTGAAGTGAACTTTAGAGTTTTTTATTCTGCTTCGGAGAACTTTGAAATGAACTTCAGAGTTCTTTATTTTGCTTCGGAGAACTTTATGTTCCAGAGCAGTTTTAATAAAATTATCATAACTTTCTCATACGAACTCCAAATTGAGTGATTTTTGTTAGATTGGATAGATAATTTCAAGATTTACAAATTTAAAGCAATTTTTTGGACTAATGGAGGCATATTTGGAAAATGTGTTCAACATGAAAGTTTTAGCCTTTGTTCTTAGCTTTCCAATGCATCAATAATCATATTATTCTGAATTTATATGAGAAAGTTGTGGTTAAAATAGTGCAACTGTTTGTAGAGCTTCACATTCATCTGCTATTTCATCTGACAAAAGGCGTCACTTTGAAGGCTCACGACTCATATAAGATGGATGATTCAGACAAATTGATCAACATAAAAGTTGTAGCCCCTGAAATTATCTGTCCAATGCAAAAAAAATGGTGCAATTCTGAGTTCATATGAGGAAGTTACATCATCCAAAGATCTCCGAAACATCAATTTCGGATGGAAACAAAAGGCGGTACTTTGAGGGCCCACGACTTAAAATACAAACAGAATCAGAAAAACTAATTAACATGAAAGTTGTAGATCTTGAAATTATCTATCCAACACAACAAAAATCACTCAATTTGGAGTTCGTATGAGAAAGTTATGATAATTCTACTAAAACTGGTCTGGAATATAAAGTTCTTCAAAGCAGAATAAAGAACTCTGAAGTTCTCCAAAGCAGAATAAAGAACTCTAAAGTTCACTTCAAAGTTCTCCGAAGCAGAATAAAGAACTACGAAGGTCACTTCAGAGAACTCCGAAGCAACGCTTACTCACTCTGAAGTTCACTTATTCCTTCCGAAGCAAGCTTCAGAGAACTCCGAAGCGGGAATTCAAATTTCTGCTCGATCTTCAGTGCATCGACAACAAGAAACAAAGTTTGAAATCAAACTTAGTTATTTTTCCCTACGTCAGATGTTGTTGTCCAAACTGTCATCAACAATATATTTTTAGCAATAGAGTTCCACAATGATCAGCAATTGTAATCATCTGAGTTATTTTTGAAAGCAAAGTTCTTTGCATACGTTGCTGAATTTTTAAAAGTTTTTGGAATGCATAAACTGTTGCAATATTCGAAAAGGATCTTTTGGAAGGGTTCTTTGCATACGATGTTGTCGTCACCGGGGAGGTGCCACAAGGAAGGTGCGAAAGAATGCTGGTAAATGTCTGCTGCTAAAGAGGTGTGGGAAGAAAGCAGATTTAGGGCATCACGAAAATGAAGCCAGGTACCTGTATATCTCCTTTGGGGGTGTTTGGGTCATGTGAATTTTGAATTCGGCCATCTGGCGCCCTCCGGTGGTGTTGGGCATGAATTTGAAAACGAGATATAAAGCTTAGGCACTGATTTGGGAAAACAGAAAGGATGGGCATCGAAACAGGATTGTCAGCAAAACATAGGCATGAATATGGAAAAACCTCAAAAATTTTATGATCTGTGCGTGATTCTAGAAAATTGCCTACCGACAGTGGGTTCAATCCATCACAAATTTACAAATTTGGATAGAGAAAGCTAGCGAGGTCTTTTCAAAATTGACCTAGTTGTTGCATAGAGAACTTGTTGAAGTGATGCTGAGAATGATTAGACTAAGATCTTCAGTGAACTATTGGCAGAACCAACTCCAAACTTTTGGCAATTGAATCCAATTCTTAGATAAAGGGTAGGGTCAAACCTGAGCCAATTTCCTGTCAACAAGCATGACATCACACCCCAGCAAAGTATGCCCTCCCTTATGCTGTTGGCTGATTCTGCAAAAAAAAGAATCTTCCAAGATTGGTATCCAGGTCATAGCACAGTTAGATTATGCATTTGCCCACCTTGAAATTCATAATTACTGAATCATCAGCGGGCTTTTCACAGAACAAGTGGGGTTGCCATGTTCCAGTTGAACCATCTTGTACATGTCAGTAAACCAGGTGCCAGTTATCATAATCATGCATTTGCCTAAAAAATATGCAGTACTATATGCCGGACTAATGAGGATTTAATATAAATATGGACATCTGGCAATTCCTTTTGGTCCATTTCTGCATAGCAGATCATCACTCCCTGATAGTCAAGGTAGCTTCATGTTGTGAACCACCCAATTTGGCATAAATGGTAAGAAATGACCCTTGAGAGAATCAATAATCACTTTGTATGTCTATTTTGATGGCTACTGATGGGTGGATAGAAATATGTCATAGATGTGATTTTTACAAGTATGCCCTTCATGCAAAGGTCAGTGTATGGGATCTAATTGCTACATAAACAATCCACATTCAGAACGTAGTACACCTATGATAACAACCATGCGTGCAATTTGTTATGGTGATTACCATAGTGCAGGGATGCATGTATCTCATGAGGGTTCATACATCTATTTACTATGTTAGTGCATGACTTTTAGATGTGCATCTGGGTCTTTTCGAGTATGCAGCATTCCTGAGGACAGGAATCAACAAAGTCTCCCAATTGAACATATAAACTCTTAGATCATTCAAAGATAATCATGTGTCAAAATACAGCCAAAAATAATCTTTTAGTATGTTTATAGATTTTACAAATACCTTTGATTGAAGGAGTTTCTGGCTTTCACTGAAGTACTGGTTTGGATGGTTGATCCCAGTGTTGCAAGAGGAGGCATGGAAAGCTTCAAATGTTAAAGTGCATGCCAACTGACAAGGGGGAAAACATCAGAACATAAAAAGAGAAGGATACAAAAACAATAAAGTTAATAAAGTGATCAAGTACAGAATGAAAAGATTTGAGGCAGTTCAGAACGAAATGATTTGAGGCAACGGAATACCTGATAGTGTCTATTTCGAACCTTGTCTGCTATTTCTTCTATTGCTTGACCCCTGACTCCCATTTTACTAAGGGCAGCTCTCAAATTCTGCTCGCTGAAAATGGATAAGGACAAATAAAAATTTCAAGCCACACCATGCTGAATTACCAAAATAGTGAAACTCAACAGTCTCATTTTCTTCATCTTTCTGCTTTTTTCTGGTATTGATGGCAACCATCTTAAAACTTCATAGCCCTTCAATTATTGGCATGGGCAATGCCCTCCCATAAAAGAATTTACAGGGTAAAGATGCATCAAGAAATGAAAAAACATTGATGCTCAAAAAACACAGATGATGCTCCGAAAGTTAAATTTTGGAAGACTATTTCCACCGACTCTTCAGTCCTCTTCCAGACCTCAACTGAATTCATTATGATACTTCATCTGGACTACAACAGTATTTCCTTCTCTTTTTTTAACCCCACATGGGAGGAGAGACATCCCCCAAGAAACATGAGGCCCATAAAATCAACAATTGGAATCACCAAAGCAGGAAACTACTTCCACGCAGTGGGACTTCAGGGGCTTATATGATGTCCAGATGGATTGAGCTTAGGAAGCCTACAATTTCCTCCAACCTAAAATATCCTTGAAGTAAATGATCAAGATAAGTGTGAAAATCAGACCCAAAATGACGATATGGACAGCCATGATGATCTCCAACACCAGGAGTTGAAGATATTATCTTTTGACATGAATACGGTGTGTAGTCCTGCGCAAACCGGTAAAAACATATCAATGTTTTCTCCAATGGAGGGTTCGGATTCACACTGTTTAGGGAGGTGGCAGAAAGGTTCTTACTGTTCTCTTTCCTTCTCTTCCATAGTTATGCCGTATAGAATAGGCATACTCCTTGTCAAACCTCTCAGAGCCAACCTGTCACATGAAAAGTCATAAAATGAAACATGAGTTGCAATAGCATGCAAGTTATTTGGAATCCAAGTGGTGAGGAGGGATAAAAAATGGATTGTAAGGGCAACTTTTTATACTCTTGAATGTTTGCACAGTTGTGCACCTCCCTCCCACTTTGTTACTCCCTCTCTTGCCAATTAGTAGTCATACTCACCTTTTGTGAGAATTCTGCCTTCCAGAATGCAAGAGCATCATCCAACTTCAAGCCAACACCCTACATAAGAAAATAAAAGACCAGTAAGTCAGAAACTAAACACCCTTTGAAATCTATCAAAACGACATCAAGTGCAAGCTGCAATCCAAATAATAAGTTTACCACAAAGTTGTTGATATATGCTTTATTTCTTCAAAACAAGACCAACAATCTCTGTTCCTAGTTCCTACCAATTAAGACAACTGGCAGGGGAATGCATCTTGAGCAGATCTTTGATACAAGGTACCAAAGAGTGTACCAAACTTGGAAAAAATAAGGAATGTCCTACTTGAGCCTAGAGCATCACAAAAATTAAAGTTACATTTGTAATTTGGGCTTCTAAACTCATGCTGGGTGCCAATTGCCTGTCAAAATCGTAATGCTTTTAGGAGGTGACTGAGCTTGAAAGTTAGTGAAAATACCCAAAACTGCATTCTTTTTAATTCTACAGGTGGAAATACTCGCCAATAACACAAATTGTGGTTCAACTATACAAATCCTGTAACACCATTCCATTAAAATTTTAAAAACTTAATCAAAGATAAAGATGATAAATGTATCTAGTAATGACTGAATCCCATGGTTGAGGTGCATAATTTGTTGTCTAGATAACCATCATGGACATATGAGTGAAGCGCATTGTCCAAGGATAATTGAACACCTAAGCCTTATATTTATACATTTCCTTAGGTTACGGTATACTTAGATTTATACATTTCCTTAGGTTCTGGTATACTAATATTGAAATACATAGAAGATGACATGACTCTCTGGAAACAAAACAGAAGACAGATATGAAGGTAACTGAACCAGCAGATCATACAATACATCATGTCATTCATCAGGAAAGGGCAGATTCCAATCTTGAAATGAAAGGATTAAGAAAAGTGCCTTTAAGAAAAGACCCAGTTGCATCCTTCCCCCATGCTTTAAGTGGTGCTCTTCTCTTAGCTGCACAAACAAGAGTTTACATTGCAAAATCGGTAATTGAAATGAAGGATCTGGAAGCTACTAGAAGGTTTGTAATGAATTTAAATCACACAGAAAGAGTACTTGTCAAAGGTCTTAAACTGAGCTTCTTTACCTTCTCAAACAAGTGACGCATGCAAAGTGGAAAGGAACTATTAGCTATCCTGTCAATATCCTTTGGGGATATTTCAGTGACCTCCTTTGGCTGCATAGTAAGAGCCAATGTTATCCTCTGTGGTTCAAGAGAAACAAGCATAACGGTTGTGAACCAAATTATGATACCTGAGAATAGTCAGGGCCAAGATAGATGTCGCTTAGTGCTTCCACAATCTGATAAATCCAAAGCATTCATCAAATGTTTATTAACAGTATCTGCAATGGAGATGGACATTGCAGGATGCAGATGGAGGGCTGAGTACTCACTGGAGTTAATCGATCTTTCTCCTGCTCTTGGATTGTGGATGTCCACTTTCTGCAAGAGGTTAAATCAACTCAGGATCTGAATGCATCCTCCAGGACAAAACAATGGAAAGCTAGACCTTTTGCCCATTCAAAAGAATATTTGCTATCCTCACAACTTCCATTGCCATCACAAGATTTAGGCATCAGGATCATATCAGCTAATCTCTTCTCAAATCTCCAACCCCAAAAAACAAAGAAAAAAAAAAGACAAAAAAGCAAGAGAAATATCCAAGAACAATATCTACTGAATTTAATGGTGTTACAATGAAAGGCATAGGAAGTGGAATCATTAACCCAACTTTTTATAACGAGAAGTTACAGTTTTTTCACATCATGGAGACGAATAGCATTCTGCTTTGACACACTAAGCAACAAGTGCCTCTAAATTAATTGCTACAGGCCCAGAGAAACACCACACACCTCTATTCAGCTTACTGCTAAAAAACTAAACAATTGAGAAGCAATCCATAGATGACATCCAGGGTAAAGCAATATGAATTATGACAACCTGGGCCAGGACTTCAGCGCCATAGCCATCTATGGTCACAAGTGTGTGATGCTGGAGATAAGGATTACTCAGGCCCAGGCCAGCCACCATGAGAGTATCAGACCCGAATGTGATCAAATAATTTAACCCAAATCTGGGTAGATTATCTGATGGGGATAGTGATGCCACATACCTAATTAACCTAATCATAAAAATTAGAGTTGTTTATTTAACTGGGGATTTTTAAAACATCATGGTTGGTTTCAATCATCATTTTGATACTTTATTGGGATTTTACTTCTTTTTATGCTATAAATAGATAGGCATTGAAAATTACTGAACTTCTGCTTGTGCCCCAAGTTTCCTCTTAACTCTCTTCCTTCTTCTCTTCTTCCCTACCTCTCTCCTTTTCTTCCTCTTCTCTTCCCCTCAGAGGATCCTTGCCTCTTTCATCCCTTTTCTCTCTATTGGTTCTGCATCACTACCTGTCCTTTAGGTGAAGATAGACCAGCACCAGCATTAGCAACTATCTGCGATGAACAATTAAGGTCTGTGCAGACGTGGTGCACCTAACAATTTGGCTAAAATTTGGCCAAGTTGCAACATCAGAAGCTGTTTGTGTAGCCATTGTCACTTTTTGAGTTCCATCACATCATCCCAGAAATAATAAAGAAATAAGTTCAAGAAATTCAGGCATTACCTGTTTGTAAGGACAAGGGCCTTGGATAAGTGGCTTCGGAACTGTGTGACAACAAGGGAGACAACCTACAGAACACAAATAAAAAAAGGTACGAATGATAAATGGAAAAGCAAACATTTGGCTAGAATTGTAGGTGTAAAGAAACTGAATTCTCACCTGATTCATAGCAATGTATGCATAACCCTTAAGCATAAACACCTTGCGGCTTGCAACAAGGTCTGGTACTTCTTCGAATGGTACCTTCATAGCAAGCACTGAATATAAGTTACCCAAAGCAAAACCATCATATACAGCAATATGAAACACTTTGCTGCAAAATAGTCTCATGACTGCTAATGAAAGGAAAACAAACCTTGTAGAAGATTGCATCAGCTGCAGAGGAGAAAAAAGGATCATGTCAAATGGTTGAGGATTCAATAGAAGTCAGAGAACATAACATAGTTTTAGGTGCAAACCAAAAGCCGAAGTTCATTTAAAATAAATAGTCAAGATAATTTTTTATTATTCATCAGAATTCTTCACTTGAATAGTAAAAAAAAGTTTCTTAGAAGTACATAAAGGATTGTAGGAGACAGCAGAGAGTTAAATGATGAATACAAATTGTTGAAGGGAACAGTATGACCATAAGAGGAGCATAGTTGAAATGATGTTGACGTGGAAAGAATATGAAGGACAAGTCCAAAAAGAAAAAAGAAAAGAAGAAGTCAAAGTGGTGAAGGGAAAAACATCAATGAAATTAGGAAATGTTGACATCTAGACAACACTTGAGAAAACCAAACATACAAAGGCCACTGCACCTGAAAAAAAAAAATACAAATATCCTGTTCAACTTTAGTCTACAATAGGATGAGAAGTTGAAGCACAAAACTATACTCCTAATCATTTACATGCTCCATTAGGCTGCTCCCTGAAGCCTGTACGAGTATTTCAGCTATTCAGACAATACAAAGGGGGGAATAGATGCCCTACATAAATGCTCCCTGCCACTTAGGGGAGGCATCCATACCTTAGAGAAAATGAGCATGTACATCAAGTATATGCAGGCAGGGAGGGAGAAGCCTCTCTCACTCTCTCACACAAAATGCCAATTGATTCCATCTACCTGTCCCCAAAGAAAATAGAAAATTTCCCAGAAAATATATGCACCAGTAAAATACTCTAAAACATTGCATAAAACCAGTACAAACCTTAAAAACTTTGTTATGACTCTATTTTTTTTTCCTTATCTCCATGTTCTTAGTATTGAGAGCATAATGTGAAACAAAAAGAATGGACTGTAGACTGCAATCTTACTGAGTTAGAAACTATGAATTGATTGTAGTGACATAACAGAGTATATACACACCTGTTGTTAAAGACTGTCCCATAGAGCGCGCCACTTGACTTAATTTGTCCTTTACATTCTTAAGAAGCAATTGGCAAAAAGAGGAAATACCAGTAAGTTGTAAGACATGATCAAGGAAGAATTGGAGTATAACTCATATTTACAAGATATTAACAGAAAGGGAAGTGCTAGCATTATCTGAAAGTGTTAGACCTGGTTTACCTATAAATCACAGTGATGGTTTACCTACAAATCACAGTGAACAATGTTTGCTCATTACTGAGAATTTGACAGCATGATGCATGATGGTAGGTAAACAAAGAGTCTTTAAGTGCCCAACATATGCAAGTGTCTGCCATTAGATGGCATGGAAGCAATTAGACGAGCATTTGGATGAGGCGCTATGTTGTTTAGATTAAATGAGGTAGCATTAGAACAATAACACTTGCATGGTGTAAGATGTTCTTAAAGGGCATCAACAGGAAAGGCATCCTTTTGTAGGATTTAAATAGGACATGGAACTGATCAGTTTATGTTGCTTCAGTTCAATATGCTCATTCCTGTCCGACAGATTAATGGTAGGCATGGTTTTAAGTTGTGTAAGAGATCAGCTTGTACCAACCCAAATCAGAGTGCATTGGACCATGTCTAGGTTACATTGACCAATACAAGCCCGTATCAGCTGATTTGAGGTACCAATATCAAGCCTGTCCTATGTACAAGATTATGTTAAAGCCAACCATTTTAACTGGAAAAGAGACTAAACTTCAAAGATTGTCTTTAAACTGGGCAACAAGATCTGGAAGGGGCAAACATGAACACTTCATGTAAAGATCTCTGGTAATTCATCCCAGTAATCTGAATATCGATATTATCAACGATATTATCATTGATAATATCATTTTATGGGTGCATAGATAAAAAAACGTATGTAAAAAAGAAATTATCATGATCTTACCACGTTTATCGATAATATCATCGATTTATCAATATTTTGGTGATTAATTGACGATATTATAGATAAGTCCATCGATAATATTATTCTGGACGCTGCAGAAACTCCATTCGGACATTGTTCATGCTCTAGACCCTTCTCTGGCAATTTTTTTCACCTGGAATCGATTCCCCTACTATCTAACAGACAAATCGAAAGCTCCATTTCCATTTTTGAGTGAGAAGAACTGCATTTGGAGGATCGATTGGGGATTTTCTGTCTCGGATGTCTGAAGGCTGTTAAGGTGAGAAATCCATGATTTTTGTAACTAGATCTTGTTTTTTCTGTTTGATTTGGATTGCTAGCATCAAAATCGAAACTCCATTTTCGATTTAGGCATGAAAATCTGTCCGATTTGGGGATTTGGTGATGAACATGCGATTTGGGAATTTTCCCCAAATCGTTTGATTCATCCTAAATCAGTCAATGTTTATGTATATAAACATAGAATAGTTGTTAGATCTGCTGAAAAAAGTTATTTTCAACAAAAAAAATTTTAAATTACGAATTTTGGGGAAAATTTCTAAAATGTTATTTCTTTAAAAAATTAATGTTCGGATCATGATAAAAGCTCTAGACTTAGATATTTTAAGAAATAATTTGTATGGAACATATGTATACAGATTTTTTATTTATCACAGATTTTTAAATAATTATTTTTGGTTTTGAATGTGTAGAATCCTTTTTAGGCATTGTTGGATGCATACAATGTAAAGATTTGCATGTTCAAGAGTGTTCAAAGCTTAAAGATGTTGATGTTGTGTTGTTTTGATTTCATATGTTTCAGGTTAAAATTCGAAGATGTCAATAGATAGGAGTAGTGCGAGGAGTAAAACCAAGACCAAGCATTATGATATGATATTGCATGGGAACATGGGAAACCAGTTCCAAGCAACCCATTTGGAATTGAATATAACTACTGCAAGCACAAGTTATGAAGTCGCGAGGGGGGTCACAAGACTGAAGCAACACTTGGCTTAGAGTAATCCAAATGTTAGGAATTGTCCTAAGGTGCCTAAGGAGGTTAAAACACTTATGAGGGAGGCTATTCAGTTGGGTGCTACTTCTAGAAGAGCTTGATAGCAGAAGGAGAAGGAAATTGCAACAAAATTGGGTGGTTATGATGTTGACGCTGATGAGGGTGATGATGATGATGATTATAATGGAGATGAAAGAGAGCAGATGAGGCAAGCTATGAAGGCTAGCAGGGCAAAGCAATGGGCTAGAGAGGAGTCGATTAGGTTGGAGAGGGGTAGACCTAGTTTCCATGGTTCTACAAGAGAAGCTAGTGGGGGAAGCCGGCAAGAGAGGTTGGATGAAAGAGGGAGCCAAGAGAAAGGACTGAAGAAGTTCTTGAGCCGTACATCATCTATGAGGGGATCGCAGCCAAAATTGTATGAACCGACTAGTGGGTTGCAGAAGAAGATAACTCATATGTACAAAAAAGGTAGAGACAGTGTAAAGAATCTTGGAGCTTATGTCTCTGGATTCTTTATTTATGGTGTCTTTCCTCTACACTTAGCAGATACCGTACCTTTCAAGAATATGATCCATGCTGCACAGATGGAAGGAGGTGTCCCGCCTCCTTCAGTGTACGAGATTGAGGGAATATATCTTGATCAGGAGGACAAAGAAATGAATGACTGGATCAGATCTATGGCTCATACATGGGAAACATATGGGTTGTCTGTGATGTGTGATGGGTGGACTGGCTCTACAAAGCTTAGTATCATCAACTTCATGTTGTATTGCAGAGGTACTATGGTGTTCTATAAGTCTGCGGATGCATCTAAGCATATTAAGGACGCAGCTTATATTCAAGAAATTATTGAGAAGCAGATTGAAGCCTTCGGGAAAAGTTTTTATGTGGTGCAAATTATCACAGATAATGGATCTACATTTAAGAAGGTTGGGAAAACTCTAGAAAAAAAATTGCCTTTGTATTGGACTCCTTGTGTGGCACACTGTATTAATCTCATATTGGAAGATATTGGTCGACAACTAACTGTTCGCAATGTGATAGAGAATTGTCGACAGATTATCAAATTCATCTACAATCACAATTGGGTGAAGGCACTTTTTTATGAGGCATCTGATTATAGGAGGGAGATTGTACGTCCAGGCAAGACTCGATTTGCTGCTAATTATATTGCACTGGATAGTCTATGGAATGCCAAGTAAGCACTCAATGCCGCATTCAACACTTGTGTGTGGCACAATTCAAGATATGCACACATTAGGAAAGAGATGGAGGTGGCACGGATCGTTATGACGGCTTCCTTCTGGGATAAAGTATAATCGATGTTGGGTATTCTAGAACCCATTTATAGAGTCTTGAGAGTGGTTGATAATGAGACTTATCCAAATATGGGTTCTTTGTATGAGGCATTTGTTGGAGTGGCAAAAAATCATGCGGAGGAATTAAAACTATAAAGATAAACTGAAATGTTTGGAGATATCATTTAGGACTTTTTTAATTCTCTCCAGACCGTTGATTCATAAGCCAGCATTCACCCCTGACTACGCTACCGACCAACATAGGCAGGCAATATTTGAAAATGCTAGAAATTGTTAGCTATAAGCAGCATGGGAAGGCAGCATCGGCAAGCTCCCTCCGACAAGTCACCTAGGCAAGAACAAAACGCTGTCAAGATGCGTAACCAAAATGAGTTACCTTCACTTCCGCTACCAGATAACGTAGACAAAATGGAAATAAAAAAAAATTAGGCGATGGGCTTTCCTCCAGCAATTCACATAATCACACGAAGACGCAATCAGGTCGCGCAAGCAAACGGCAGTACTGGCTGAAGACAATGACAACCGAGTCGCAAAAAATGGAAGACTTTTTATGTAAATGGAAAAATTTTCTCACACCTTATTTAATGCAGTAGGAAAAATCCATCATGAAGTCACGCGAGTTTGGTGCATTGCGAAGATAGCATGGACAAAATGGAAATGGAAGTCACATGGTAGCATTGCCAAAACAAGTCCTAAAAGTCAAAGTTGCCTCCTCATCGATATTGCATAGCATTATTCAAGAAGAAAAAGGAGCAGGTCGCATAGGTAAAGTAGAGGGCAAAAGCCTTCTTTGGTTCCACTATCAACTCGTGTCGACGAGAGAAATTCTCTACGCCAGAGCCAGAAGAAGACTCGCATGACCAGCAAAATGTCACCAAGTCTGACTACACGACCTGGTCACATTGGTAAAGACATGAAGCCACAGTCATTTCAACAGCAGAGTAAGATTCACTCAACAGCCCGGGCACAACAATGATCACGCAAACAGCTGCAATAGGACCCCTTCAATGTCGCACGATCTAATCATGCCGGGCAAATAATGATGGAGGATTCAAAATTAAGGGGTTGCTTAAAATGGTAGGTCCCATGATCCATCGTGACCAAATACTCTCAAGTGGAGTTGAAATTAAATGAAATTTCAAAACATAAATTATTAAATGAATAATTTGGTAATTTTACCAAATTATAAAGTATTTTGGTAAAATGGTATCTTTGAAAAATGCATTTGCAAAATACTAAAAATGAGAGTGGAATAATCTACGAAAATACATTCCAAGAGAAGTATCATTTGCTTCCGCTACCTACTTGCTGGAGGTAAAGCCAAAACTCCAACTCAAAACAAGTTTGGCCTTTGCCTCCGCTACCTACTTGCCAGAGGTAAAGGCAAAACTCCAACTCAAGACAAGTTTAACCTTTGCCTCCGCTACCTACTTGCTGGAGGTAAAAGCAAAACTCTAACTCAAGACAAATTTGGCCTTTGCCTGCACTACCTACTTGCCGGAGGTAAAGGCTAAAATTCCATCTCAAGACAAATTTAGCTTGCCTCCGTCACCTACTTGCCAAAGGTAAAGGCAAAACTCCAAATCAAGACAAGTTTAGCCTTTGCCTCCACTACCTACTTGCCAGAGGTAAAGGCAAAACTCCAACTAAAGACAAATTTGGCCTTTGCCTCTGCTACCTACTTGCCGAAGGCAAAGGCAAAATCAAGAAAGGAGAAATTGCATTTCACGCCCAAGTAGCGGAGTCAAGGCAAATGCATGGGAAATTTGTAGAAAACTACCAAGTAACGGAGGTGGGAGATTTACACTACACACCCAAGTAGCGAAGGCAGACCCTCCAAGCCTATAAATACCCCTCCCCTCCAAAAAAAAAGTTTTTTTTTTTCAGAAGAGCTTAAGGATTCTTCACGAGGCAAGTGCTTCCCCTGACGCCAGAGGCTTCTGCCTGCTGGATATTTATTCTTCATGAAGTGGGTGCCTCCCATGACACCAGGGGCTTTTGGCCAACTAGATATTTTTCTTAGTGCCTAAGGGCATTCTGTCATGGTCCCACCATGGTACACACATGGGTCCCACTCACGCTGTGGTATAGTGGGTCCCACATGATCAACAGACAACAAGATGTTGTTAGATTGAACAGCTAAAATACACTTAAATTGGTAAAACACTAATTAAATCCTGAAAATGACAGAGTTGTTTTGGAAGACAACCCATAAAATGTAGAGAGATAATGAAATTGTCTTAAACCAATTAAGAACTGTCATTGGCACTAATCATTGTTAATAATACTTATCATGATTAGGCTTAATTAACTCAAAGTGTAATTAGGCTTAATTCATGCAACTTGACTCTACGATCTCTCATAAATTAATGGTAGAGATCGCCCACTTTTGGTTTTCAATGAGATATTGGAAAACACCATTCATCAACTCACTCAAAAGCCTAAGTTTAGGACCGAGTCACTTAGTCGTGACTCACTGAGTCAAACTTTGGCAAATACTATTCATTAACTCACTTAAAAGCTTAAGTTTAGGACTGAGTCGTGACTCACCGAGTCAAACCTTAGCAAATATTATTCATCAACTCACTCAAAAGCCTAAGTCTAGGACTGAGTCACTGAGTCGTAACTCATCGAATTACACCTTAACAAATACTATTCATCAACTCACTCAAAAGCCTAAGTCTAGAACCGAGTCACTAAGTTGTGACTCACCGAGTCAAACCTTAGCAGACACTATTTATCAACTCACTCAAAAGCCTAAGTTTAGAATCGAGTCACCGAGTCGTGACTCACCGAGTCAAACCTTAGCAAATGCTATTCATCAAATCAGCTAAACCCAGTTAACCTGGCCCACTCTTCCTAAGCTTCTCATGGGCAATGTGAGAAAGCTAACCTAAATCCAATCATCCTGGCCTATTCTTCTGAAGCTTCCCATGGGCAATGAAAGAAAGCCGAACAAACCTAGGTCACCAGTTTTCTTCTGATCTCTTTCAGGTCTAAACACAATAGAGATCACTCGGTCCTGAGTCCTTCTAGGATTTGCAAATTGGGTCACAAATCACTTACTGTAACTATGGTTTCTTACAGTCTAAACAATAGAAATCACCTGATCTTGATTCTATCCGAGATAAACCAACTGAATCAAACCACTCATTCTTTAGGTTGGCAAAGTGTCTAACAACCCAGTCTAGAACCGTGTCATCCTATCCGCCCATTGGCTTGAGGCGACCCATTAAATTTCTAGTCATCGAAATGTGTTCTACGATTCTAAAGATAGCACACATTTATTTTGAGAGAGTGTGTTTTATTTTTGGGTCTCTAAGATGCATTGTACTTTTCTTTTTAATCAAGGATTTTCTCCCATTGTGGAGATGTAATTAGAAGCACTTGTGGTCTGAGATATAAATATACAATTTTCTGATGTATATAGTAAGTGTAATCAATTGAGGACAATCAATAAAAGAATGAAAATTGTCTGATTCCATTATGACAAATCTTTATGTTGTTCCATTTTTTTTTATCTTTCCTCTTTTTGTACCTGTTATAGCATTTCAATTTATGGGTCCATACAAAAAAATGTGAGAGGCAGGCAGTGGGTGATCGGCATCATAGAAGATCTTTGGAAGAACATGCTCCATCATCCATTACATGCAGCGAGTGAGTTTTGTTATATGACTTGCAATCTTATTATTGTAGTCTTCTCTTATTTATCTTCTTCTCTTATGTCTGAATTGCAATCTTACTATTGCAGCGTATTTCTTGAACCCAAAATACCACTATGAGTGTGGTCTTGGGGCGGATATAGAGTTAAATGGGGCGGTGTTTCAAGTCTTTGAGAAGTTATTTCCCGATCACCAAAATATGGGTAACTTTGGTGTGATAAATATATATTTCATTATCTTATTTAGTATGATAAATACAAAAGATTGATCCTTTTAAATGTTCCAATAGCTGATAGCTATCCGCGAAACGCGGAGGATGTTTGAAAAGGCAG
>JAYJMB010040782.1:0-15929 GCA_036873735.1 Pouteria campechiana
AATTATTTATTTTCATAACTTACAAAAATACAAATGCATATATTAAAAGCTAACTCTAAAAATAGTTATATGACAAGGGACAATATAATTAATTAATTTTTTCTCTTTTAAATAATTTACCCCAAAAAATTGCCCCCAAAACTTAATTAATTATATTAAATCACAATAGATTCATTTTCCCCGAATAATTACCCAAAAAAATAATTAATTATATAAAATCACAATAAATGCATTTGCCCCAAAAAATTTCTAGACAGAATTAAAAACTAACCTGATTTGTGGCTAAAAACTAACCACAATAAAATCACAATAAATCTCAGCAGCTCACGCACGCACCAAAGGCTGCCTCTCCAAAGCCACTCCCATGCCCGACTGTCAACCTTGGAATGACGAACGCCCATTGTCTGACGACTTTGCCTTGAACGACGAACGATAAATGCCCGCTATCTGCGGATTTTTCACACCCGATTCAAGAATTCGAAGCCTCCTCTACCCATTTCGATCACTCCAACAGTGATTTTGAAGGGAGTGGAGTGGATTAGAAGGGAAAAACTAGGGCTTCATGCACTGTCAAAGGAAGAGGGAGGAACTACTGCGCCATGCATTGGATTCAAGCTTCGAAATCTATGTAAGTGAGCTTGAATCTTGATTTCGAAAACTCCATTTATGATTTCGAAGCCAAAAAATCAGTGTAGGCTTGAAAATCGCTGAAATGAAAGAGGGAAAGGTAGCTGCTAATGTCCGAAAGGCAGATTTCGAAACCTAAATCTCATTTTTTTCTTAGAAAATCAACACTAGGTATTTCGAAAATACCTATTTGGGAGGCAGAAGTGGGTTTCACAAAGTGATTTCATGTGGTGTAGGGTTTTCCCCTTTTATATCTTTTTTTGTCACTGTTCAGCGAGCTTTTAGTGAGAAATTGGGGACTTTGGCGAAATTTCACCAATATTTTGCTGAAATTTTGAAATTTCACTTAAGGTGAAAATCCCTACTGTTCAGTGGCGAAACCATTTCGCCAAGTTGCAAAACTGAAATTTTCGGTGAAATTTCACTCGAAAATTTAGAGATTACAAACACTGGTTCTGAGTGTAGATATTTCTTCTAAACTTTTTTTGTACCACGATTATTTGACTTCTTAAGCATCTCTAAGCCTTATAAGTATTTCTGAAGTTCTTTCTGACGAACTTCTAATTGAAAAAGCTTTCTCTGAAGTGTTTTTGGAGACTTAGAAATGCTTCTGAACTACCTCTGAAGTGTGAGACTGCTTTAGAGTTAATTCTGAAGATTGTGCTTTGTCTCTGAAAAGGTTCTGACTTGTTTCTGAAGAGGTTCTGAAGTAGTTTTGAATACTTATGAATTACTTTTGAGTGATATTTACTTGAGCATTCTCTAAATTTCTTCCTATAAAATCTTAATATGATACACTTTAAACTTAACAATTACTCTCCTTAATTCGTTTTAACAAATTAACGTTGTTTATTGCTCGCAGTTACTCTCCTTAATCTGTTTTGACATATAAACGCTGCATCACTTGAAAAGTAACCTGTTAGTACCTTAATTCTTCACTCATTTATTTGTTCATCATCAAAACTTAGTTATTTAATTACATTCATAATCAAAATCAAGCTTAGTAGAGGGCTTAGACTCAACATTTTTCTCCTTTTTGATGATGACAAAACATTTGAGTATGAACCTTTTACAAAATATGCATAATATGCGATGTGCTCCTATAGGCTTAGTGTAGCTTCTACTAACTTAGTGTGGCTCCCTCTGAATGGATGCACTAAGTTACTTTAATATCCTTTTAGTTACTCTGATATTTCTCTTATGTCTCCCCCTTTTTGTCATAATCAAAAAGAACTAAAATATAAAGCTCAACAAGAGGGTGCAAGAAAATGAGAGAGAAATTGCATTATAATTAGAAGGAGTTGTACATATATGATGATAATTACAAAACACGTGTACATCAGAGTGACATAGAAAATGAATTTTCATAAATGATGGAAGTTACAACGTAGCAAATGTAAATACATCACAGTAAGTGTAGATACAGCGCAACAAAAAGTTGTAAGATTACATAGAAGAATAAGTATAGCCAAAAAAGAAAGATATGAAGGAAAGATTGCAGTGGATTAGGGCTTCGTAGGCTTTTGAGAGTAGGTTAAGGGGTAGTGGGTAGGATTATCAATGAAAAGTGTATGATCAGTAGGTGGGGTAGGTGCTGGGTTTGTGGAGGTTTAAGGTTGTATTGGAATAGCTGTTAGAAAAGGTGCTGGAATGACTTGAATTCTTGCAATGAAATTTGGATCCAACAACTCAAGGAAGTAGATAGGTGTTTTGTTCTAAATGGCTATGTAGTTTACATGCATTCTTGCACGATATTCTTCTTCATACAAGATGGGTTCTTCGGTGGAAGGTATGTGTGGGTTTTAGTGGTGGAAGAATGGGTCTGGTTTTTGAAGAAGTTTTTGGTTTAGATGGGGCTTTTGGCTTTAGTAAAGGTTTGTGTTTGGGGGCAAATGGTGGTTTCCTGGAACCTTTGGTCTTTGGTATGGATTGAGCTAGTTTAGGTATAGGGGTTGGTTTTCTTGATGTTTTGGTTTTTGGAGACGATGAAGTAGGTTCAGGTGCAGGGGAGATGTTGAAATTAGAATTTTGTGTTGGATTAATGGATCAGCAAGCTAAGGATATGGAAGTGGAAGATTGTCACCAATAGCTTGTAGATTGGCCTTAGAGAAAAGTGAAAATTCTTCCTCAGTCAGAAAGATTTGATTGTGAAGTCTTGAGGAAGATGAAAATAAAGTTCTGGGTAGCCCAGATGTGGGAAGCATCTGAAGGAGTTTCTGGGTATTCTCATCTAGAAAAGATTCAATGTAAAGAATTTGAATATCATGGCCTCTAGGAGTAAGAGGAGGATAAGGAAGAAGTTGAAATCTAGAAAGGTCTTTAGGATTAGAGAGTTGCGGGAAAGGTAACTCTTGGGGAGGAATAATGAGATTGTGAGAAAGGAACATATCAGAAATGACAGTATTGATTTTTGTTCTGGCCTTGAATTTAAAATATGTCATTTTGATTGGATGATAGATGCGCACAAGAAAGTTAGAATTATCTTCTGCTTTCTTGGGAAGAGGTTTTTGGGTTGTCCTACGGTTTAGTGGATGGAATCTATCATATCTGGTTGGGGTATCTTGTGAATCCCAAGATTCAAACCAATCCAAATATTCTTGTGGTCTTGGAGGAATGAAATCTATCCTAGAGAAGGGTCTTTGATACCTAATGATTGTTTTACAGGTATTTGAAAGATGATCTCCTGAAAGAATTGGTGATGGTTCAATTGGTAGAAATTTTGGAAAGATTGAAGAAGGTTGTATTTGAGAAGGGGTTGGAAGAATAGCTTCAGAGGGTTTAGCCTCAAGCTGGACAACTTTTGGAACTGGAGTGAATGAGTGTGAAGTGGGAGATGGTGAGTGTGGGTGGGAATGGATGGGTGAAGGAGTTTTGTGAAGTGATTAGTGAGGAAATGATTGGAGTGAGTAGGATGGTGAATATTGGGTTTGAGGTTGGGTTTTGACAGCTTCAATCTAAGCACTCAATGCATCTAATTTATGAAGCACAGATTCCCAAATTGAGTTTATCTTCATGTGAAGATTTGAATTTTTGATTCCACGATTAGTTAACCTTGCATTAATGGGTAGTAGATGAGTTGAAAGCATGGTGTCAATGTTCTATGGAATTTAGTAGGTGGGTTAATGAGCTTGGGGTATGAATGAATGTTGTTGAGCTTAGGTTGGTCTGGATGATACTGCTGCTATACTTTCTTCTCTATCTTCTTATTCTGTCTCTTATTCATTTCTTCCTGTGACTTCTTCTCTTATGTTTATAGCCTCTTACACAGTTTCTTGTCTTTCTCTTCTTTCTTCTTCAACTCTAGTTTTCTTTATCCAGCTCTTCCTTTCTTGGCTTCTGAGATATCCAACCTTGTGGAGTTGGTTTGAAGTCAATTCTTTTGAATGTATCTTTGTTTATTGTTTCTTTTTCCATGAACTCTTCTCATTCTTCTTTGGAAAGATCAACATTGGTTATCCTGAGAAATTTGCTCACGATTATCCCATAAGGAAGATGATACTTGGTAGATGTTTTGACCAAGTACAACTAATCAACCATGATCTGAGTAATATCTACCCTTTTCTTGTGCTCCATAGCCCATAGAATTTTGGCTTCTTTTTCAAAAATCTAATATGTTCCTCCTGATTTTGGATATATATTGTTGAATATCAAAATATGAGCAAGCCTAAGATCTAGAGTTAGATGGCTGACATGCAATTAATTCGTCCTCTTTGATTTCTACTTCATCCAAATCTGAAAACAGCTTAACTCTCACTGATGGTCATTTAATCGATTGCTCTACTATCTTAGAAATGCTGAATGCATCTCTTATACTCTCTAGAGATAAATTTATTTCTGACTTTCTAATCAACGATTTTCGAGTATTGTAATTGAAATTGGTAACTAGGACTTGAACCATTATGCCGTAACATTTATCCTTATAGCTCGTAAGTCTTTCCTAGCCTGGAACTTAATTCAATTGGTCACTTCCAGGTTCAATCCATTTTCTCTAAATGCCTCAAAATCAAACATTCTACCTTTCATAATTTTTCTATTTTCAAATCTTTCAATGTATCTATTGTAATCAGATTTCTTGTTGTTGAAGATTACCTTTAAGACGTAATCTTCAGTTCTCCTTTTTTTCCTTGAAGTTTCTTCTACTGAGCTTTCTCTTCTTCTTATCTTAGAATCTGTAGATGAGGTTTCTACCTATTAGCTTGCCCTCTTTGTCTTAGTCATTTGCAACAAGTGGATTTTGGAGGACTCTGGGGCAGTTAAACTCGTGCTTTAGAGGTTCTAAAGTGGTGTTTCAGAACTTCTGAAGGTGTTCAGAGAAATTATTTCAGTGTGGAAAAATGCTCTGAAAGTCTTTTAAAGTTTCTAAGGCACTTCTGAAATATTCCAAGTATTAGAAATATAGCATTTATGAATGATCTTAAGCATAGTTGTAATCATCATAATCATGTGATCATATTATAAAAGCAATTAAATCATGTAATATGCATTTTATGAATATGGATCTAGTATACCAAGGTCTCTTCTAATTTTACAAAATCTATCCTCTGTAAGTGGTTTTGTAAAAATATTTGCTAACTGATTTTCAGTTGGTACATGTTCCAAGCAAATATTGTGATTTTGTACATGGTATATAATAAAGTGATGTCTAACTTCTATATGTTTAGTTCTAGAATGCAATACTGGATTCTTTGTTAGATTTATTATGGCACTTGTATTATAACATCTAATAAGTGTATCAACGTATTTTAAACCAAAGTCAATTATTGTTTTATCCATAAAATCTGTACACAGCGACTACTTGTCGCTACATATTTAGCCTCAGTAGCTGATAATGCAATGGATGTTTGTTTCTTGGAGAACCATAATATGATCATGCTTCCAAGAAACTAACAAGTTCCTGAGATACTCTTCCTATCTAATTTATATCCTGCAAAATCTGCATTAGAGTACCCAAATAATTCAAAGTTTGAACCTTTTGGATATCATAAATCAAGATTTAAAAATGTTTGCAAAATTGCATTACTTTTACAAAAAACGGTGAATTTCTAATTCTCAAATTTTCTACCATAATCACTTCTTATGGCTACTATATGAGAATCTTATTCATTCTGTACATGTTTGGCAAATGTTTCTAAGAGTGAGTAAGTCTCATATTTGGAAGCAAGAAACATTGTCCAGATGAATTTAGAATAGTTATCTACAATGACTTATGCATAATGTTTTCCTCCAAGACTTTTAGTTCTTGTTGGTCCAACAAGATCCATATATAGCAATTGAAGTGGTTTAGTTGTGTATTCTTTTTTAGTAGATTTGAATGGTTCTCTAACTTATTTTCCTTTTAAGCAAGCATCACACAACTCATTTTGGTCAAATTTTAGTTTAGGTAAGCCAACAACAAGATCTTTGTTGTATAGTTTTTCAATCATGAACTTGTTTGCATGTCCTAGTCTTCTATGCAACAACAAGGATTCTTCATTATTCACAACTAAACATTTGACTTGGATATCGCATAAATCTACTAAATACACATTTCCACATTTTTTTCCAAGTACTACAACTGAATTTGAACTATATATTACAAAATATATATGTAATTTAAACACAATCTTGTAATCATTATCACAAAATTGACTCACACTTGGAAGATTATGTTTTAATCCTTCTACAAGCAAAACATTCAAAATAGTAATAGAGGGAGGTAGGCCGATCGTACCAATCTCAACTACTCTACCTTTTCCATTATCCTCAAAGGTAACTGTTCCTCTTTTAGCTTTTCCCTCTCCCTTGTCACGTGTCTTGAGCAACTACTATCAATATACCACTTACTACTCCATGTGGCCCTCAAGCACACCTACAATGACAAGGTTAAAGTATAATTTTTGATAGCCATTTAGGAATAGGTTCAGGTGGATTAGTACCAAAATATTTTGGTACTCATTGCTTTTTAGATGCTACTAATCTATTATCTAGAAATATGGTTACATTTACAACTTTAGCAACAGTTTTTGGTATCCAGATCAGGTTCTTTTTGGGTTCTAGCTTTCTTCCATGATTGTTAATTTTCTTTCTTTAGTTTTCTTCACCTTTCTTCTTTGCCTTTACTTTAAATAAAGTAGAACTCAATGCTTTTCTAAGAGTATGATTTTCTGCTTTTATCTGCTCAAGTTCTATGTTGATATTTGGGTTAGTCTTGAGTTGAGTATTTTCTTATCTTAATTTAGAGCATTCATAGATTGTTCTTTCCAACTTCCTTTTTGTATTCTTATGTTTGGCTTTTAAAGTTTTGAAATCTGAATACAACTCATCTAATAATTCATCAAGATCAAGAGTTTCAGGTTTTGAATTTACCCCGTCTTCATGGATGGCCATGAAGCTTCTTCCTATGTTATATTCTCTTCCTAATTTCTTTCTTTAGAGCTGAGCTAACTGAATTGTGTTTCATTTTCTTTTTCTGTTTTACTTAAGCTTTCTTGCATCATGTTCTCCAGCATTTCCAATGCAACCATAGCTTTCTTTTTTTCAAATTTCTTGCTGTTAGAGGTATTCTTTTTGTCAAAGTAAGAATTATACATTTTCTTCTTATCTCCTTGCTTTTTATCTGGTTCTAACCAATCAAACTTCATGTGCCCGAGTTTGCTACAATTTTAGCAAATTGGAACTTCTTTTTTCTTATCTTTGCTCTTATTGTTGCTTTTGGAACTATTTCCAAATCTTTTCTTCCTAATCGTATTTTTGAATCTTCTGGTTATCATTGTCATATCCTCATCATCTTCACTCGTTAAAGTTTCATCTGGAGATTCTTCATTATCTAAATCTGCTTGTAAAACAATTGATTTCTTACCTTTGAATTCAACTGGTACTTTTTGCTTCATTAAGACTCCATGGGTCATAAGTGATCCCATGAGTTCTTCCACTGTCATTTTATCCAAATCTTTTGCCTCCTAGATGGCAATTACTTTAGTCATTCAATGTTTATGTAGAGATCTTAAGATCTTTTTTACTAACTTAGGTTCTTCATATTTCTCTCCCAAGTTCTTTAGTCCATTGGTGATTTTCTGAAACATTCCAAACATTTCAGAAATAGTTTCTGATTCTAGAAGATTTATTTTAGTTTTTTTTACTTGATTTGTACCTTTGTGTGCTACTTGAAGCTTGTCCCAGATTTCCTTGGCTGCATCGAAGACGGAAATCTTTTCAAACTCAAAAGAAGATAGTGCATAGTAGAGAATTCTTCGCCTTGGCATCACGTTCTACTGCTTGAATATCTTTTGGGGTGTATTTATCTTCAGTATTGGTAACATTCTGTCCATTTTTTACTATAAGCCACAACCGGTAATCTGTGGCAATCAGGAAATTTTGCATTCTCATCTTCCAATACCCATAATTGGTTCCATCAAAAAGTAGAGATCTAGAAGTGGATTGTCCCTTAGCTGATATGTTGTGGAACATACTAGTCATTTATATCTCTTCACAAGTTAATATATTGGTAATTTAAAATTAACTAGTAAAGCCTACTTTGATACCACTTATTGGTCTCTTGCTAAATGATAGCTCTTAAGGGGGGGATGAATTAAGCTTTCAAAAGTTTTGGCCAATAAATTTAGAAATGTGCTTAAAATAAAGGGCAGCAACTTTCACAACACATGTGCGCAAGATTTTATAGTGGTTCAACCCTTCCTAGGTTCCTACTTCACTTCTCTGAGTCAGTCTCCTCTACTGATCTCTGGTTCCGCTAACACTTTGATCAACCTGATCAAAAGCACATTGGTTTTCCGAGCTCACTAAGCAACTTGTTGGTTTTTAGAGTTCACCAACCAACTCGTACACTTTCAGCAAGTCTTACTTATTTTTCTCAATACATAAACAACAATCACCCTGCTTGCTTTAATAGATACTAAAGAAATGTACAAATTGGTACCTCTTAAGCAGATTTGTGGAAAAATTAGAAACTTAAGTAAATAAACAAAGTAAGCAATAAGGACGTATGTATCAAACTCCTTGAAAATGAAACAGATCTGGCTTTGAATACTTTAACAATGGTGAAAAAGTTGGAGTTGATCAATGGAAGAAGATGTTAAATGCTCTTGTAAATGCTTGAGTCAAAATTTTCTTTTTTTCTCTATTTTTTCTGTTATTTTGTTTGTTGCTTTAGTCGTTCTTTTATAAGTTGTGAAAGAGATTATAGTCATTGCAACTTTTTGCAATTTTTCAAACGTTTGGTAGATTTTGTACGACTTTTTACATATTGTCTAGTTTCACAACTTCTGAGATAAATCTTCCGAAATTTTGACATTGACTTATTATAAGTTACCATTAGATCCACCTTCTATCAGAGTTTCTGAAGCACCTCTTCCAAAACTTCTGAACTATGATAAAATTTGAATTTTTCTTAGCCAAACACTTTCAGATCTTCTGAAGGCTAATCTTGGTTTCTAACGTTGTCAACGGTCATATTTTAGCTTCTGAAAAGCTTTTGATGTATCTCATAGTTCTTAAGTCTTGGCTTTTTGAAGATGCCTTTGAAGAGCTTCCGAGTTGCGTCTAACCAACTTCTGAATGCAAGATCAATATTTTGAATTACTTCTGACAAGGCTCTAAGTGTAGATATTTCTTCTAAACTTATTTTGTACCACGATTATTTGACTTCTGAAGTATTTCTAAGCCTTGGAAGTATTTATGAAGTTCTTTGATGAACTTTTGATTGCAGAAGCTTTCTTTGAAGTAGAGCTTTTTACTTTTAAGGTGTTTCCGAAGACTTAGGAATGCTTCTGAACTACCTCTGAATTGTGAAATTGCTTTGGAGTTAATTCTAAGGATTGCGCTTTGTCTCAGAAAAGGTTTTGACTTGTTTCTGAAGTAGCTCTGAATACTTTTGAATTGCTTTTGAGTGATTTTTACTTGAGCATTCTCTAAATTTCTTCCTGTGAAGTCCCTATATGATCCACTTTAAACTTAACAGTCATTCTCCTTAATTCATTTTAACAAATTAACATTGTTTATTGCTTATAGTTACTCTCCTTAATCTGTTTTGACATATAAATGTTGCATCACTTGGGAAATAACCTGTTAGTACCTTAATTCTCCACTTATTTGTTTGTTCATCATCAAAACTTAATTATTTAATTACATTCATCATCAAAATCAAGTTTAATAGAAAGCTTAGACTCAACAGGTTTTGTTTATGTCAACTGATGCTACACAACTTGAGTTTCAATACTAGGCAGGATACTAGTAAGGATATCAATACACATGTCATACAGGTTTTTGGGGTGGGACCAATATACCAACCGATGTTTGTATTTAGAAGAATGTATATCCATCATTCAAAACCTTGTAATGTCCCTCCCAAAAGAAAAGGTGTTGTAAGGGTTTATAAGCCACCAATGAGAGATTTTGGATCTCAGATATTATGGTTGCTGCATGAGCTAGAAGTAGGGGTGCAGCTTGGGCCGGGTTCAGCCCCCGAACCCGAATTCCAGTAGTGCTCAAACCCACTTTTCCCCGAACCCGAATTCCAGTAGTGCTCAAACACACTTTTCCCCAACCCCGATTTAAAAATTGTCCAACTCGGGTTGTGGTCAACCAGAACCCGAATTGCATTTTTATAAAAAAGAAATTATATATATATCATTTTAGCAGCACCCGAACGCCCCCTTTTTCTCCCTCTCCCTGCTGGCTACTGCGAGCCTACCCCCTCCCCCTACTATGTCGCTTCACTGTTGACCAAGCTAAGGAGTGTTTAGATTGTGATTCCGAAAGGATTTCTATCTTTATTTGGATCTAGATCGAAACATTTTGGTGTGGATATCTTTTCATTTATATTCCTCTTGAAAAGATCGAGAAATAGTTGTTTGGCATGACCTGGGGATTGATCGCCGAATATACAAATGATAGATTTATATTGTGTCTCGTGTTGTTTCGTTGTTTTCTCATCGATCTATTTCAGAATAGTAATCTGTAATCAGATTCTGATTATGTATTTTCAATTAATTTTTGATGGGGTTGGGGTTTTGTGGGTGTTATATTGCTGTTATTTGTGCCATTGTAGTTTTTACTTCCATTTTTTGCTGGTTTGCTCCCTTTAGTTGCCATTTTTGTATGTTGGTTCTTTCTTTATTTCACTCTCCGAATTGTGGTTAGGATCTGGCACTTCTCAACGCATCAATGTTTATTTTTCCATATTATTCATCTTGTCCTTGTCCTTTTATTTGGATTTGCCTGCTTTAGAACTTAATGCTTATTGTCATAACAATATGATTTTTGTTTTTGATGATGATACTCTCCTGTAAGTTTCTAATTTGGATTCTATAGTCCATGATCTGTTGCCTATAGCCGAACTCAGCCAGTCTGTTTGCTCCACATTGGGGTTACCATCTATTGACAAGTTGGTGGCGGAAGGATTAGAAAATTATGCTCCAAAAGTTACTTGGAAGGCTTCACTCCAAGATATTTTTTCTTTGGTAATCTTGCATAAAAGGGAAAAAAAATAAATCAAAGACATGAATCAATGTGATCATTTTGTGTGTGCCCGTGCTTATGTTTTGACGATGGTTTTACTTTTTGTTATATTGCAAACTATTCTTGATCATGAAGTAGCATTTCTCTTTTCTTTTCATGTGGACTGTGTCCTCTAAATCAATCCCCTTTGGCTTCACTGCTAAGAAGTGATTGGAAGTAGCATTTCTCTTTTTTTTTCATGTGGACTGTGTCCTCCAAATCAATCCCCTTTGGCTTCACTGCTAAGAAGTGATTGGATAGAACAATTTTTTGGACATTATCGGTAAATCAATCCCCTCTGTTTTCATTGTTAAGAAGAGATTGGATATAACAAGCCATGGAAAAATTTTGACATGGATTTGCAAACCTGATGGCTGGAATCCCTTCATGTAGGCTTGAGATTGACACAAAAAGCTTGAAACCCGCACACATTATCTGAGACAGTCTATTGCAAAGGTTGTTCTAAATAATTTGGGTATATAGAATTGTTAAGTCTAGTATGCAGTCTATAGAAATGTAGTAACTGATATGATTCTCCCATGGATTTTGTTTTTAAAAGGTTAGCTGTACTTGCTCTTGTGTTTATATGTGTGGACCTTGTTTGATGCATAATTTTACCATCTTTGCTTTACAAACAAATTCTGAGGGTTAGTTAATTCCCCCTCTTAAGTCATTCATGTTCAATCCTAAATATTGTAATACCATATAGAACCTCATGTTCAAGACAAAGGTTATATATTCTGATACGTTTGGTTCTTTCTTCATTGTTTTTTAATTTGTGGATAAACTTTCTACAGCCTTGGCTTTTTGCATCTTCATTTGAAATCATTTTAGGCATACTTAAATTCCTTGTCCATTGCCAATCCATGTTACATATGGCATTGTGTAGTTAATAGCTGTCTATCTTGTTTAATCTTATATGTGCGAAGCATATTAATTCAATGGTGAAACTCAAACATGATGCTAGTTTGCTCATTTTCCTCAACCCTTCATCAACAGCATGTACTAATGCTCAGATTTACTAGTCTTCTTACCAATTCTTCCTATCACAATGGTGAAGCTCAATTATAATGCCAGTTTTCACATTTTCTTCAAATCCATATTTGCCAGTCTTCTTGCCAATGCCTCCTATCATAATCTTATTCTGGATAATTATTGAATTCTTTTTAGCAAATTGACTTCTTTCATCAACCCAATTTCCAACCTGAAACTCAACCCGAGCTCAATTTTCAAAAACAGGGTTAGAGTTAGGGTTGAGGGGAACCCGAGTTTCATGAGCCCGAGTTGCACCCCTAGCTAGAAGCAGATACAACAAACACATATGGGCCTGCATATCACATTCACATCAACATGTTGCAAGACATCAGTGGGAATTTACAGAGATACCCTTTCTCTTCTCTGATGTCACCCGACTCACCCCTGCTGATACAGCATGGCTAGAATGTTGCACCAGCAGTTGTGTTCAAGTTTTTACCCCATGGGCAGGCCCAAAGATTTCTTCTAGACTGCGTTTGTGCAGCCCCTGTACTGTTAGACACTTTCTATTGAATGCAGGCCACTTTGTGACAGTTTTTTCTTCAAAACGATTTAGTTTGGGCACATTTATTTAGGTTTTGTTTTGGGTTTAGAATTGCCGATCTGGATGATGTTTTGGCACTATTCAGTCAATTTGAAGAATGACAGAAAAACAGGTTGGGTTGCTGAGCCATTGGTAGAAATGTGATCCATAATGTTTCTGAATTATTTTGCATTTACTTTATGCATGTTAATGACTTGTTGACACTTGGCTATTAACTTATCTTTTTGATGGATAGATTCATGCATCAATTTGTGGAAAATCATGTGATGCATGCAAGCATCCAAGCCTAGTCACCAAGTATTTGGAAGAACTTGCTCACATGCCTGGGAATTTCTGGAAGAATGGACTCTCTCCTGTTTTCATTGGCAGGTACTTTATATTACTTTTCTCCATTGTCCTATGAAGTAATAATTTTGCATGGTTCCCATTGTGCATTGTAATGATGATGAAAAGAGTCCAACTATTGGCTAAGCTAGGGACACAATATCTTGATTGTGCAATAGGAGAGTTTTGATGACATGATAAGGGCAAAGAACAAAAAAATGGTCAATAGCAATTGCTTCATTGTGAAGTGCCATATTGGTTCAGACAAATATGCATACATGGAACAATTTGAAAACTCAAAATTTGGACTTTAACTAGTTGTTCCATTGAGTCTAGACTTTTTCATTCAGTGAAAATTTAATGAGACTCAGTGTGGAACTAACAATAATTTTATAGGCATTATTCAAACTTATAAACTAATTGCAGTTTACTGAAATGGTGAAGGCGGACAATAGTCCAGACATTATCTAACATTCAAACTTTCTTTAGTCAAAGTTTTCCTTTACAAAAATGGCATGATCAGTGAGTAAACTTAATCCCAATTCAAATGAATCAATTTATAGGGAGACTCAAGGTGATTTGTAAGTTAGTCGAGGTTGCTATAGATCCAATCTACCATACAACCAAGTTCAAATTGACTTAGCCGATTTCTGATTTGGGTTACTGAATTTTAATCTATTGTTGTATGAAAGGCGATTTTAGCAAATAGGACTGGAAACAAGAATTTTGTAATACATCCACACACACACACACACACACAATGGGTACATCTGCATATAAATAAATGGACACAAGCATTCATATACATGCATAAAGGACAGAAACATTCATCATATATCACACGCACACACACATACATGTAGACATTGATATATCATGCAACTATTTGGCAGATGATTGGTCACTATGCTCATTCCATTTTCATTGGCTTGAGAAAAACTCCAGGTAAAATGCGAGAACTGGAGATTGCTTGCCCAAGTAGATAATTTATTAATCAGATAGACAAAAAATTAAATAGCTGAAAGGTTTCATATGGGGGATGTTTTTCTACGTCAGCATTTTTCTGTATGATTTGAACAACTTTAAGTTGGTTTGCTGCAAGATCGAATCCATCCAAACTATTCATGACAAAAAGTTATATATTTTGGCCAACATTTACATGACACTGTTTGATAAGTTAAACCACACAGTCTTAGAATGTTTGAAGCAAACTAAGACGGTTATCCAATTTTTTCTTCATGACCTGCATTCTCAATGTTAAGATGTGATTGTGCATCAAATGGTCAGCCTGGATCTAATAACAGGTCCAACAAAAATTGCAAATGCAGCATGGGGTGAATTGGTATGATAAGGAAGTGCTTGGAGTGATGATTGGGTTTTGTTTATCATTAGACAGAAGAGGGCAACTCTTAGGCATTCAACTTTTTGCAAATGACAAAAATATCTCCCTTTGTTGTTATGTAAACACTCATACAACATCCATCTGGGGTGCAAACAACGAAGATGTCTATCAGTTTGTTGTTGTTATATAAGAGGAAGGGAGGGGGAGACGTTGGCCAGGATTTAATAATAGACTGACCAAAATTTACAAATTGCAAATGTAGTATGTACCATTATTGAAATGGTATGTAAGATGGAGGCCTTGCAGCTAAAACCAGATTTTAATATTTGGTAGAAGAGAATGATTCTTAGCCATTCATGAATGCAAGATTACATTTTTGTTTTGATATTTTTTTAGTTAATATTTAATTGGTAAGAATCTTAAAGATACTGTAAATTTATAAACCAAAGGATTCAATAACTTAAAGATACTTACTGTAAATGTATAAACAAAAGGGTTTATAACTTAAACATTTTTGTTTTGATGCTTTCAAACCAGTTCTTACCATGTTATTGCAGATGTTTTCTCGTGGTGCCTGTTAAAATGGACCCCACCATAATGTGGCTAAGCTGCTAAATCAATATGAAGATGACATCACAATGGAATTGGCTTGTTTCTCTCTTCAGTCCCTTAAAATTTGGCCTTCGGATTGATAGTTCTGAATATTTTTGGAGTCTTGGACAAAGCCATGAGATACCCAAACAATATCTTATTTAGCGTGAACTTTGTATTGTGGCCTCTCAAAAACAGACAACAAAAATCTGCTGGTGCACTTTTGGTACCTGTTTGTAGGAGAAGATTGTTCTGTATATGTTATTATTATTTCAGTTCAACCATTAAATGAAATAATATCATGCTCCTAGGCAAGTTTATATAACTCTCACTACTGACACTGTGTTTCAGCTTGTTGAATACTACTACAGAATGTCAAGAATCAGAGTTCTGGAATCATGATGGTGAGGAAATCTATTCTGATGAAGATATATCAGATGCTGATGGTATGTCATCATAATCTTTTGAAATTTTTTTGTAGATTCTTGAAGTGTCAAGTAAATGATCGGAAGTTTTACTGACATGAAAGAAAATGGATGAGCAAAGGAGAAGGATGACAAGAAGTCTTCCTAAAATAATCTCTTGACAAGCTGTTAGCACATTGACCCCCCCATCCCTCCTAAGTTCAAGACATCTTTTCAAAATATCATTATTGACAGAAAGTGCTATTATTCTTTCCCAAGGAATTCCCATCCTAATCTCCACATGGTTTGAAAATACTGTTGGTGACAGAATCACCTATCTTACTTTCCTAGGAATTCTGAAGGATTTAACTGTTCGTTCTGCTTCTTCATGAAGCTTCAGTTATGAATATTTAGTAGTGACGGCATGTAAATATGGATTGAGACTTTGATCCGATCTTGGACTAGGGAATTTGGAAAGAAAATGGGATAACAGAGAGAGAGAGAGAGAGAGAGAGAGAGAGAGAGAGAGGCAGGGAGCAAACGTTTTATTTCTTGCAAATTTCATCAA
>JAYJMB010040782.1:16029-43065 GCA_036873735.1 Pouteria campechiana
AGAGAGAGAGAGAGAGAGAGAGAGAGAGAGAGAGAGAGGCAGGGAGCAAACGTTTTATTTCTTGCAAATTTCATCAATAATCAATCCATACAATCATGAGCATGCCCCTAATTACATGGATTAATGAAGATGCTCCACATAAGTGCCTAGGTGCATGTTAATTCAATCTTGGCTATTGATTTCCCCCATGTTGGCTGCCCAAAGCATCTACATGTGCCATGTCATTACACCTTGTCGTTGTGTGCCAACTTCTTCATCATGTTGTCCATCATGACCTTTCTTGTCAATGCATCTCAATCATATAATCCACATCAGACTTCAAAACTATGGAGAACTTGGGCTCCTGTTTTCTATTCCGTTATCTTTACTTCACCTGTTTTGTTTATGATTACCACAATAGTCTCACATTATAGCCTTTTTAGATGAAACATTAAAGATGAGCTTTGATTTAGTACCCAACTAGCTTGCCCTGATGAAAATAGTGTAAATTAGAGTTCCTATAGGCTATAACAACATTCAATCCATGTTCCAATTGACAATCAGGTTTAGCTTCAAACTGGATGTGAATAGATATTTGAAACAAGTTTGACGGTTTCCTACTAATGCTCCACCATCCAACAGGCTCATACTTGGGCTTGTACCAGCCTAAGTCTAGGATCGAGTTGAGTTGCTGAGTCATGATTCACTAAGTCAAACCTAGCAAAACCACTTTGATTAACCAAACCAAGTCAACCTAGTCATTCTTCTTAAGCTTTTCATGGGTAACCAAGAAAGCTGAGCCTTCACTGAATCACTGAGTCATGACTCACTTATTCAAATCCAACTAGCTTAATTCCGCTTTTCCTAAGCTTTTCGTGGGTAATCGAGAGAGCTAAGCTCTCACTGAGTCATTGAGTTGTGACTTACTGAGTTCAAAACACTCAGTTTGCCTAGTCCCATTCTTCTTGTACTTCTCTCGGGAATATAAAACAGATGAGTCACCACGTCACTAAGTCATGACTCATCGAATCAAACCCTATTGTAGCCTAATCAAAGTCACCTATCCTTCCTAGGCTTCTTACAGTTACAAGGAGAGTCGAGCAACCCATTTATTTGTTTTTCCTAGTCTCTTTCAAATCCAAGCACAAAGATTACCCAGTTTTGATTCCTTCCTGGAATAAACCAATGAGGATTAAAATACATCATTCTTTAAGTTAATCTAGTGTCTAGCAACTCAGTCTAGAGAAATGTCATCCTCTCTGCCCGCTAGCTTGAGGCAATCCACAAAATATCAAGTTATTGCAATGTGCTTGGCTACTCCAAAGGAGCAAACCCACTCAAAGGAGAGTGTTTCTTTTTAAGTCTATAGATGCATTGTAATTTTTCTTTTAATCAAAGGTTTTCTTCCTTTGTGAAGATGTAATTAAGACCACTTGTGGTCTAAGATGAGAACATATAATTTTTGATATATACAAACAAGTGTAATTAATTGAGAACATCATGCATGAAAATTGTTTCATTCAACTCACAATTAAAAAAGTATTGTTCGATTTTCATTTGTTCACATTTTTGTCTTTGTACAATTACCCAGAAAATTCTATGGAACAATCTTGCCTTGATTATAATGCCTCCAATAATCATGGAATCCATCCTTATTCTCATATATACTTCTTGAAATTTTTGTTCTAATAAAATTGGAAAGCTTGGCAATGGTCAGATTCACTTTGATTAGAATGTTTCTTAAGTAAATCTTGGTTTTCATACCCCTTATCAAGAACGTAAGAGGGTTGAGATGTCAAGTATTTTCCTGGGATTATGTATTCTTAGGTCTATTCTATATTTGTTTGCTTTTCAACCCACTCCATGGTCGTCAAAGCCATTTGTGTTTTATTTAGTATTTGTAACAATTTCAAAATTGCCCATAATGTCGAAGATGTTTTATTTAGTATTTTTAGGAAATGGACTGTAATGGCTGTAATGGCGATGTTATTAGTGGTGGCCTTTCTATCCACCTCTACTGTTTCTTTACGTTCATAGTCAATCTCGAGGTCATGACTTCTTGCAATAACACTGCCATCACTTTAACTTTTTGAGACAATAGAGAAAGCATGTTTTCCTAAGGGAAAACCTCTCTTTTCGTGGGTCACTCAATGAATCCTATTGACCCATCAATTTACTTGCTTTCTATTGCATTGACTAATGGCTTCTCAAACTTTGAAATGACAGATAATGAAGAAGTTGTGAACAGTCTGGCTAGGTCAAAGTACTCATCAAAGTCAAGGCTTAATGAAAAACTTGAATGCCTGCAACATGCAGAAGAATCTTATTACCAGAAAAGAGGCAACAATAAACAGGTGCAGTTTGACATCCCTTTAATCGACAATATCTTCCATGGAACAACATTGAGGATTTCCATGCTATGAAAGCATGATGAACATCACTGTTGACAAACAATATTAGCATCTTATTGAAAGTTTGTTTCTGAAGAATTTAAGTTAAAAGGATTAGACTGCTGATGCTAAAATTGAACGGGAGCAGTATAGATGGTGAATATTGCAATTAGCTCATACTGGTTCTGAAACAGGTATTGATGCTGATATGGTGCTATTGCACTGTGGCATAAATAGTGCCATGATTTGTTTGACAAATATTAGGAAGCCTCATGGTTCTGCAGGCTGTATCAATTATCGGTGAAAATCTGGTTAGGTTATTCTAAGTCAGGGTCAACCCAACCATAACCCTATTTGTAAAAATTCCAACCCAAGCATATTTGTTAATCAGGTTGGGTTGAGGTCAACCCTACTGTAACTACTGGAATTTCAGTTGAATTCAGGTTAGGTTTGTGTTGGAAATTTAAGTTTACATCTCTTGTACCTAAACCTTTTAACTTATTTAATACATTAATTAATTGCAACAAATATGTTTGCAAATGATAGATTTTGACATACTAATGTTAAAAACAAATACACAAGGATTAGCATGTTGGAGAAGAGCCTTGGGTGATGTTAGGGTGATGTTGGCTTTCAAAGGAGAGGAGTGGAGGTGGAGTTCAGTTTTGAAATTGCATTCCTATTTCAAATAATAGGAGGTGAGTGAAAGATTAAATTAAGTTTTATTTTTAAGTTATTAAAAATGGGTCAGTTGGGTTGCAACTAAATTAACCAATCCTAACCCAATTTTCAAATTGTGTTACATTTTTCAACCCAACCTAACCCTAGCGACCAAAAATGAGGTCCCAGCCCACCTGAAATTCGGGTCACAATGGTTTAGGTTTGGGTTGACGTTGACCCATGCCAAGTTGCAACCCTAGTATTAATGGGTTTCTCCAGACAGTAGGCCAAATGGTGGTGTAACGAATGTTTACAGTCTTACGGAAAAAAGACAATGCATCATTGCAAACTTCAAAGAGGCGAAATGGCCAAGGACTTGCCATAAAGATAATCATCAATAGCTTTGTAAAACCATATGTTGTCAGAAATCTGAATCTGTCTTTGCTAGTTGCAGATATGAAACTTAATTGATGGACAATTTTGACCAAGCTGACCTTTGAATCTTTGCCTTGGCTTGGGTTGATTTGAGCATTAAGAACATTAGAATTTTCTAATTATAGGACTTCATACAAAAGGAAGCAGCCAAAAATAGGGTCCCAGACCACTTGAAACTAGGATGGGGATGGTTTAGGTTGTCCCAACCTGAGTTGCACCCCTTGTATCAATGGGCTTGTCCTGACAATAGGCCGAATGGTAGTGTAATGGATGGTTAGTCTTATAGAAAAAATACAATGCATCAATGCAAATTTTAAAGAGGGGAAATGGCTGAAGATTGGATCCATGACATAATGATAATCATCAATATCTTTGTGAAAACCATATGTTGTCAGAATTCTGAATCTGTTTTTGCTAGTTGCAGATATGAAACTTAATTGATGGAGAAATTTTTGACCAAGTTGACTTTTAAATCTTCAACTTGGATTCGGTTGGTTTGAGCATTAAGAACATTAGAATTTTCCAATTGTAGGACTTCATGAAAAAGGAAGCAATTAGTTCAGCTATGAGCTGTGTCATTATGAAGTTATACTGAACTTTCTTCTGTGGATAAAATGCATCTGAATGCTTTAAGCTAGTTTAACATTGCTAAATGGCTATATAAATTCAGAGGCATGTTGAGTTCATGTGCCCTTCTGCATGTGGCCACATGCCATTTTCCCACGGAATCAGTCAGTGTCCAGATTGTGCCTCCAAACCAAACCATTGGGGTAGTTAGCAAAAATAATGGATAGTGTACAAAATTTGTTGGTGGTCCATGTGGTGATTTGTGCCGCATCTTGATGAGTGGATGAACCCAATTGCGAGTTGGGTTCTCAATGCAGGACATTCTTTATAAGTGGAAGCACACTCTTGATGCAGGACTTGGATGTCAGCAGTTTGACACCTTTGGCCCCATGTAAATTAGCAGGTATACATTTACCGCAGCGAGGGTATTGGTTGATGGAACTTCCTTAGTCCTTAGCACCTGGGGTGGGGGGTTGGGTTGAGTTGGATCAGATCTCTAACAACAAAATTGTCACTAACTATCATACAATAATCGGAGCTGTTTCTTGCTGTTTTATTGTTCAGTTGTTAGTCAAGTTTGCATGCGTTCCAAGTTTTCTTAGGTATTGATGCATCCAGTTCTATAAATGAGCAAATGAGCTGGAAAGACAGAGCCCATCTTTCCAAACTTTCAATTGGATAGAATAACAATTATTTTAATGGTCAATTCAAGAAAACTCAATTTGTCAATTTTTACCCACTTAATGTCTAACTTGGTATTGCTAATGCTGAAAGTAAATAGACTAGTGGCCTTGGAGACAAGAAATTTATGTCTGAAGCATTGAGGGAAGTGGCCAAACAAAGGCTGTCAGATGCTCTAAGACAGGCTCACCAGCGGCATGGCAATTTGCTGTAAGCAAATGGTTCTCTTTATTAATTTAGCATTTTTTTTCAATGGTATGCTTATCAGTGGGACAAGCCAGATTTGCAGACAATCTTTTTTATTGTCTATAATGGCGGCCCAACTTTTGCAAAAACCTAGTTTTCAAGGTCCAGTGATAGCATAACTTGCATCACAGTGTTTATGCCTCTTTGAGTTGTTCAGGACATCCAGGTTCATCTACATGTGCACTTCTCCATATTTTTGATAATTCAATTGGGCTGTGGTCAATGGTGTATATGGGGATGTCTGTCATTGTAACAGTTCATCAATACACCACTTAATCAATGAGGAAGGTGATTGACCACTCCCAGTAGTATGCCACATTGAAAATCAGAACATCTCAATGATCAGTTGAGCATCAGGGAGTGATTTTAAATTTTCGAGGCATATTTATCTGTGACATGCTCAATGTAAGTTTTTGTATCAGCCTGATTGTGCAATACCACAGATAAGAGGTTGAAAACATAATGGACAAATTGTAGGCTAGTCACGCATCAGGGGACCATTTAGATTGGGCTTAACCTACAATCTTTGCTTCAAATGCAACCTTTTAGTTTAATAATTTCTTTGACAGATCTTTACTTAAAATGGAATCTACAGAATCAATTTAAAGGCTGCTGCTACTGTCCTTGAGAATGAATGCTACAGCAAATATGGGAAGGTCGGAAAGACATTCTACAACTCACAAGTTGCAAGCACAGTTAGATGGCTATCATCTTCAAATTCAAAGCAGATAATTGATCGTGTGGGCACTGATTCTGTTCAGATCAATGATGACTCCAAACTAGAGGAAAACATTGTATCGGTAATGCCCATGGACAAAGGCACTGATCATGATCAAAGATCCAACGAAGAAGAAAATGGTATAGTTCAATCTGAGGCTGCTTCTATATCTCTAACAGCCAAGATTTTGGCCCAAGAGGAGGAAGTAGCTATGAAAGGGGAGGAAAGCCAATCCAATCTTTCATCTAAGGGGTATACAAAGCCTAGGGGTTATGCAGAAAAGAGGATGAGGCTGCAATAAGACAATAAGCTGCAGCTTTTGTATCCAGATTATGAGCCTTGCCCACATTGGTATCTTCAAATCTCACACAGGTTTATATTTTGACTTGTATAGGCAACCAATCATATTTTTGATATTGTCTGATGACTCCAATCAATGCTGCCTTGGTGCGGGCATGATGAATGTGATGTACTAGACAGATGGTCCATAGAATTTACTAGGTCTTCCATGTTCCATGGTATCTTTTATACTGTTAATATAATGATTTGCCTTGCTCTTAAATATTCTTTAAGAAATGAAAAATTCAGTAGGCTAGATGGAAAAGACTACACAAGTTCACCAACACTTTTAAGATGTGTTTCTCGTCATTTGAACATGCTGAGATCCAACCCTACTATCCAGACATTTGAGGTTTGGTTTTCATCACTAGAACATCCTAGAGACCCAAGCCTCCTGTCTGGGAATGGTTAACAAAAGCATGTCAAGAAATAGTTGGTCAGCTGTTCATTTCTGAGTAGAAAAATGTATCACAGGGATTATTATATTTAATGGGCATTGCCATCTGTTAGGGTGAACATTCACCAAGCTTACCATTCAGATAGCTTATGGGGGATCTATTGAATAATGGTGGACCACTGAGATGGGGTAGCTCTCTTTTCATAGATGAGAGCTCGATCGGAGTCTTGCAACATAAGGTGGGCATTCCGCTCTGCGATCTTCTTTCAAGCATTAGGTTTGCATGTTGGCATAAAGTACACTGCTTTCAAGATTTACTACTGTAACACCCCAATAGATTGTATGATTGGCATGCAGAAACTACTACTATGCTTTAGAATTAATGAAGTACTTGTGGAAACAATGCTTGTTAATAAGTGAGACAAGCTGGATGTTGGGATTCACAAGTGTGGGTGGGAGTCAAACCCCATTACAACTCCATAAAACTGACCTTGCTGTAGAGATTCTGGCATGAGTTACATGATGATTGGGAATAAATGGATGAAACTCGGGAGGGATGATTGAGTTTGAGAAAGAATGCCAGCTTGATTAGGATAAATGCAGTAGCTTACTACACAACTTCAATGGAGAAGAAGCTCCCCTGGAATATGGTGACAGAGCTCTCTTCTCCCTTCGATCCTGGGGATTTCAGACCGTGCCTTGGAGAGGTAAAATGCTCCTTTTATAGACATTTCAATCTCTTTGTTGCCAGTTGTAACTACCAGGTGGAGAGAGGTAATTGTTGCAAAGTTGTGTAATAGATTATATGTAGTAGGATTACACACTCCAACACACGTGTGTAGTGAATCCGAACACAGTGGATTATAAAGAAGTGACTTTCAGAAATCAAGATGGGTATTATTTTGGGTGAGAAATCTGGCTTTATGAATGGATTTGGACCTTGTACTTTTTGATATTAGCATAATTTTGACTTTTGAATTAAAAGGAAATAATACGAGAAAACTTAAATGAATATTTGTTTTAGATTGGGTAAGGGACCCAAACCTACATTTAGATCATCTACCAAATAAATAGATGATCTTAGATATAATGAACATATTCGATTTTATATCTTGATGTTCTATATAATGGTCATGTTGAATTTCATATAAAATTCCAAGTTACCCCAAATCGAGACTTTTCACAAATTTGCTTATGTAGTCATGTAGCCGTAAAAGTGCTTCCATTGTCAAAATATTCAAGATTATATTAATTAAAAATAGTTATACACCTCAATATTTAAATTTTTATTTCTAGAAAATCTTATAAATTTTTATTTATTGTAACCCATCTGAATTGTTTATAAAGATGATTTTTTGGATAATATATGTGTGTGAGGATAAGTAAAATGAATGATTTGGATTCTACAAAATATTATAATATGTGAAAAATGAAAAGGGTATATCGTATACTGGAGTACATTGAATAATTACCTATGTGTGTGTGAGAGAGAAATTATAGCGACCTTTTTATTTTGAGCTTAATCAATGATTTAACTAAATCCAAGTCATGAGTTATATTTATTATCATATATTTAATCATAATTTCATAAATTCGCTTGATTAGAAACTTATGTGGGCTATGTAATGAAAAATATTCGAGAGTAAATATATATTCACAAAAATTATTTAATTTTTAAAGAGATGCACATAAGCGTTTGATTTATATGATTTTTAAGTATTTTAGTTAAACTAATAGTGTTAAGTATGATAGGTGGATTAGATTTATTTAATAATCAAGAAGGATCAAAAAGGAAAAGGTTGTATGGAGTTACTTCAAGTAATCTTGAATTATTTCCATATACATAAGACATTTGTTTTCAATTGATTGTATTGAAATTTATTTATGTAATCTCATTATTTGAGCCCATTATAATGTTTTGACTATATCAAAATCAATAATATTATTTATGTTTGTATGTTTAATTATAAATATAGAAACCACCTTGATTAAAAATTCATATAGGCCAAATAATATACTATTAAATCATGTGACTTTAAGTAACTCTAAATAGTTTTCATTCCTATTGCGCATAAATTTCCAATTGAAGTAATATTTATACTCATAGTTAAACATATAAATATGAGGGTTATTTGCATTTGTCTTGTAATATTTTTACAGTTTACAATTTTTAACCCATAGCTATTTATTTTTCAAAAGTATATCCAATTATAAACTTTATTTACAAAACTATCCTTAGTGTCAACTGTTGTTGGGTTTTTGACTAAAATCAAAGTTCTATTGATCAAAATTTGACCCATCAATCACCAAGTTTAGGTAGGGCTTATTCTAAATATGCCATTAAATGGCCTTGATCATATCTAGATGGGCCATAAATAAAGCCCTAAATACAAATAATATAATTAATTTTGATTTAATAAAAATATCATGCTAGGCTCAAATATTTTAATATACATATAGACACATATATACACACATGTATATGGGAAATATTTGTATGCATCCTGTTGCACAGAAATTTCTTTGCAACTTTTCCATTTGACAAAAATGAATAAGAAAAGATGGCAGATCAAAAATTATACAAGATCATGAAAAGTTTGTTACTCTACTTAATTATTAGTAAGTTTGATATCATGTTTAGCATATTTATGTGTTGGAGTTCTAGGTAATCACAACTTTCAGTCATAAAAAGGATCTTTAATTTTCTATTTGATATACTTAATGTAGGTTTGTGATATCCAAGAGAATCTTTGACTTAATTGGTTACTCAAATGCATATTTTACTAGATGTAAAGTAGATACAAGATGTACAAGTAGAATTGTGAATTCTTAGAAAATATATTGATTTCATGGTCTTTTAAAATTTGGCTGTGGTTGATAGCTGTTGTGCATAGCTATTGTGTATGAAGAAATAGTTGATTACGAAAATTCATATTGAAGATATTTCAATATGATGTACACTAATGCAATTAACTTAACAAATAGTTCAATTATACATTTATGTTCTAAGCATATTGAGATAAGATATCATTGTATTCTCGATCATTTCAAAATCATGATTTTTCTCTTGAATTTGTATCTATTAACCAATTAGTTGGCTAAAATTTTTACTAAGGTCCTTGCAAAAGAACAATTCAAGTTTAAAAGGAAAGAGCTTAGTTTGTTGGACTTAAATACTTAAATACTCTCTATTTGATTATGTATGCTGTGGAGTTCTACATGCATGTTTCATGTCTAATGATGAGTTTTGTGGAAATTTCATAATTTTGGAAGTTTGTCTATTAAAACGATTTTAAGATGAAAAGCATCAATTCATACATTATTTGTGATAAATTTTTACATTATATTGATAAATCTTTGCTAAGAAATGTTATGTTTACTCCATTTGTTTTGTATTGTTTACTCGTGAAATTTTGGGGCAATTAAGAGTTCTGTGCTGAAATGCGTGAAACCACTTTGTTTCGCCAGGTGCTCTTGCAAGTGTCACCAAGTGCTCCGCCAGCCTCCCAGTGGCTCCATGGACAACGTTTTCAAACCCTATTTGAAAATTTTTTTATTTTTTTATTTTAATTCTAAGCACCCAATAGCCTCTCGCAAGCACCCAATATTCATCCCCTGCTTTCGGTTCAACTAGCTTTCAAACGGCAACCGGTCGTAGCTCATCCTTATCTCATAGGGTTTCAATGTCTCGTCCTGAGCGTCGAGCAATTGCTAAAGAAGAATGAAGTAATAGTTTCCTAGGTGGTGAAAGATTCGGTGTCTCTGATTAGTTGAAGGCTCAGGATTGGCAAACCCTTCTTGAAACCGAGGAGCCTATATACCCTGAATCAGTCAAACAGTTCTATGCTAATCTCTAAAGAAATGACGTTGGCAAAGTAGACTGAAGTTGACCTACACAATAATTAAACTTATAGGATTTTATATACAAAATCCATAGATAGCTAGATTAATTTACAACTAAAGAATCTAATAGGTGTTGCTTTTATTTTTTATTTTATTTATCTGGTTTTAAATAAAACTTGAAGTGGTCCATATTGTATTACCTATTTCTAAGGGATTCTCAATAGAAAGTGAGATAATGGCCTATTTCTAGGGGATTCTCAACAGAAGGTGGGTCAATGGGTTGGACTCACTATCGGATTTTGAGGAGCATGTTTGGTAACCAACCACTTATCCGGAAACGATCACATTGCTTTGCACCCTCATGGTGGGTCTATATATTCAGTTGATGAAAGATAAGGGTCCTGAGCCTAGCAATTTGTTAGAGAAAATACACCATCCTTTCTAATTGCTGAAGGTTAGAAGAGCCTTTATCCATCAAAATTCGTTCATAAAATACGCTCACCCATCTCTGTGTAGAATTTCTTACAATAGGATCCATTTTGCAAAATGCATTAACTATAGGATAGAGGGAAGCAAACGGGAAAATGTTGGAACATTGAAAACAGAGATGTTGCAAACCTCCATGACCTACCGTGCGACTTATGCTGCCATTCCACGCACGAAAGCCACTGAAGGTAACATCGAAGCGATGTTAGAGAGCGTCGGAGCATCGTAAGACGCCTGCTAAGGCTGTCGACCTTCCAATGTTCCATGGATCACGACAGAGTGGCCACATCAACCGTGGGACCGTTAGCTCCCGCCCAAAAGGGCAAACTGAACCTAAAAAGGCCAGTCCAATTTTAGAAACAATACAATTCTTTTTTTCGTGCTCAGGCCGACCAAGTGTAGACTTCCTCTGGCACGTTAATGAAAAATTACCGATTCGAGCTAGCCAATCAAGTCTTTTATGCCTCGCAACTAAATTAAACTGCTCGACCACGTAAAAATCGAGCATTTCACCATTTTAAGGCCTAAATCTAGCTGTTTACACGAGCCACGACGCAATCTGGGCCTATCTCGCCAGTCAATAACATCATCACGTACCACAAAACACCTCTCTCGATTTCCCCAAGGGAAAGAAATAGCTATTACATGATCCACGGAAAAAAGTTGAATCGCAATCTAACGACTTCCGATTGATTGATGCCAAGCACGAGAACATGCAACCATCAATACGAGGAACAAACATGTATGGAAAAAATGAAAAACAAATTTGATGAGATCAGTAAAAATATGAAACAAGCTACCAACAAGATGAAAAACCTAACCATAGGAAGACAACAAAAAAAGGTGGTAAGAACAGCCTTCACAGCTCGCCCGGAGAAACTTCCAAAATCTGACGAGACTGAGACTGCTGTTTAACCTTAATTGTACAATTCTTTCTTTTTCTTTTCCTTTTTTTTCTTTTTGAAACTCTCTTTTCTTGGCCAGGCCCTGATCCTTTTTCTCTTCCTCCCATATACAAATTACACAAGAATGGACAGTGTGGACTTTTCTGTATGTAAACCTTACAGTGTCAATATATCACAATCCGCAGCATCCCAGGCTGGGTCTCCGAGTACTCCAGGCCCTCCTCCTCAAGCAGATATCGCTCAACAGCGACTGGTAATCTTGCCTGGGCACGGGTACCCTTGGTGTGGTGGCCTGTCCCAACACATATGAAGACCTGCAGACGCTGCCCCGAGGTCCTTGCCATGCTCCTTAAAGTGCCCAGATCATGTTTCAGCTTGGATATGGCTTCGGTCACATGCAAGCCATGCAGGTCAATCAACCGATCCCGTCCCCTTCCATAGGCCTGGATCTCTGGAGCTACAGGATTTCTGAGAAAAGACACAGGTCTGCCCCAGTTAGGATCCAAACCATATTTTGTCCCTCATATATCATATACCAAAAAACAAAACAAGAGGAAGAAGGGGAGAGAGAGAGAGAGAGAGAGAGAGAGAGAGAGAGAGAGAGAGATCTATCATTCCCAGTTCTGCATAATTAATAATTTATAAAAAAAAAAAAAAAGGCATAGAAAGTTCAGTTGAACTTTAAGTGTCATTCCCTGCCAGTCCAATAAGTGAATCCTGTGAAGCAACAAGGCATATGAGCGAAATTAGATTTCCAATAAACAGTGAATTTGGACATTTTCTGGCTCAAAAATATGCTGCAACAACGTTAGTCGGGGAGCCAGTCTAAAGAACGCAGATTGATGAATCTCTCCACAGCCAGGTGTAATCCTCAAATTTTCTTCAGAAGAAATCTGTAAATTATCAAAAGCTTGAATCTCGCACATGCAATAAAAAGTCACCATATTCACATGTATCACTAACCAACAAAACAAGTACTTAGGCCAGCAACCCTCTTCAAGAGCTTTCCATGCTTGGTCCTGACTGAACAAATATGTAGATTATAAAAAGTGCCAATTAATTCTCAAGGATGTCATGATTTCTTGTCCAGACAATCCTTCTGAGAAAAAGGTAGCTTGACCAACCCAGATCAACTGTTGAATAAGTAGCCTTCCATCTGGTGTTGGCAAATGTGACTGTCAAACATATGTAACCACCAAATATATGCAACTTGAGGAACACCGCTAATACACAAGCAATCCCATCTGAGGTGAATGGTATGGGTGATGGACTAATGTGCCCACATGCCCATTTGCATGCAGTGCACCAAATATCCAATGATGCTTAGTTTGGCGAATGAACTCCCATTTTTCTATGATAGAAACAAACAATGTGAAGCTATTGTAATTTGCAAACTATTCTTATGTTGAGTTGAGAATACTTAAAAAGAAAAGGAGTGGATCAAACCTAGATTCAGCAAAAAGGGATTTGGACTGGGAAACCATATACATGATTGGACTTAAAATGGGAAATTTTACATCTGTAGTAACATAAAGAAATCCAGAATCAGAATTGCTGGGAGCAAGTTGAATGCAGAAAACAGGAATGTGAGAGGCACCTTTAGATATAAGACTCCTGTTAAGAGCCAACAAGCCTTTAATATAGATGCATGCATTCAGAACATTCCCATGCATAAAAATACATGTAGACTAAAATGATAACATAACATAGTTCAACCAGCAAGATGATGGCTGAAATTCTTACCACATCCAAAACAGGCATCATGATTAATTCATTGGGCCAATCACTCAAAACTCCATGGCCACCTGTTACTAAGGGGAACATTTAGTGAAAAGAGGTTATCACAGCTTGTGATCTATAAACAACACAAATATTGTGAACTCGATGATGACCGAAAAATGACTTTCCATGTAGATAGTATGCAAGGCTAAAAATACTTTGGAGTGAGCAGTACCAAAATGTTTTAAACATAGTATCTACTAAATCAATAGTTCAAAGGTTTTACAATTGGCAAAGAGCCCAAACATAGTGGTCCCTAATTTGTTGCATATTGTAGAAAGCTAAAGGGCCCATGTTCCCCACACAAGCATTTCCTCTAATAGGGATTCATTCCTCAAACAAACGTTTCTTCAATAATGACCCTGAGGGTGGCCAGATTTTTAGCAATAGCTAATGTAGGGATCAAATATAATGATCCACCTGCTTTAGGAATGTTTTAGATATATATCTAGGATGTATTGCAAATGCTGCCCAGTTTAATTAAATAATGTTGCATACACTTATATTAACTAGAACATAACCAACCTCTGCCGGTAAATGGATTCACTAGCCTTCACATGAGCAGTCTTCATTTGTGCATTGTGGTATTGCCCCCTCAAACTCAGCTCCTTTGCAAGAGCCTTGTTGCCAATGAGATATGCTTGTCTAGCCTGTAAAAAGAGTATTCCACTAGATCAATCTCATGAATAATATTGGACACTTTAGGAATCACTCATAATAAATATTGACATTAGTACACACAAATGCAAAACTCTCACACAGATTTTCATGACATCTAAACTTAGGCTTCAAAATTAACCAGAGAACAAACCCCGCAATCCAGTAGCTTGGCTCAAAATCATCTAACCCTGATATAAATCAGCTTGTACAGCACTTACATTTAAAAACAATGAAAAGGCAATAACACTGTTTGAACTTTGGATCTCCAGCAGAGACTCCATTTATGATGTTAGCCCAACTATTTAACTATTTAAGCTACATGGTAAATTCGACTTCTGAGCATCCTTTCTAATATCCACTGCCTGCTCGGTGTTCAGTTTGACCACCAGGTTCAAATGGTTCAAACAGCTTTTTTTTGTAAATCATTTTCAAGGTAAAACTGTATCAACCAGCCACTGCATCCAATTTGAACAGGTTCTAAACATTAGTCCCGTCCAGTTTTCAGACTTGGAGACCATAACACATAACAGATCCTTTCTCAGCTAAAAGAACTTTCAACAGACTAAGAATTAGTATAATGGTAGCATAATGCCACCATTCTTCGCCATTGTATCAATATTTAGAAAAAACCTGAGCTCAGATAATACAATGAAAACCTTTAAACTTAGATAATAAGGAGTTGATTATTCTCTCATAATATTCTGATGTCTTTGTTTAAAACTTTTTTTTTGGGCTCAAAACAAAGGTAGTATTTATATAGGTCCATTGAGAAATTGACCAGTGGCAAGAGGGGGACTATATGTTAGGCCATCGGTCCACTAATGGGCAGAAAAAATAGAAATCAGAAAGCACCACCAAAAAGAATATTAGCCAGCACTAATCATGGCATGGTCACGTTTCTGAATTATTTCTCCACATTCTCATAAACACAATTTTCTATTAAATTCTCATCATCTTTTCCTGAATACAGTAACAATAAAAAGCACACTTCAAAAATGTTTCTCTTTCGGCAAGGACTAGAAGCTTTTATTATTTCAGCCATCATCCTATCCAAGATTTCAGGGCATCCTTTAGAAGTCGCATTGTGAAACTTTATAATTGACCTCAAAGAAAACATTAACTTTGCTCTTTTTTATCCAGATTCTCTATTAAAACACCCACATGCTGGTACATTCACTTCTAGTACTAATCCTCAGCCAACCCATCAGCCACACAGCAGGCAAACAAGTACAGTGATTGAAGCAAAATTCTCCTGAAGACAAAATGCGCTCTTGCTGGACTATGCTGAAGTATCTGTATGTTTGAGTAATTGGTGCAAAGCAAGAAGAAATTGTCTCCACGAAGTATCCGTATCTACCAAACACCACTTAGGGGTTGAAGCGATCTACAGGCCAACATAGTTGTTCCCCAAAATGAATGTTAGCATGTTTCTCATACACTTGCACTTTCATGTCAGACGTCTGGAATACAAAAACAGTGTGGTAAATGTACAGATGCAGTGTATGCAAAAGGAAACCAACAGCTAGAAATTGACTAATGACTCCGGCCTAAGTTTATCTCATTCTTACAGCACTGATCCAGAATTATATATTAGAAAATAGAGGGATAAAATTTAACCTAACCTGAAAGCAATTGAGTGTTGATATCTAGAACTGACTTAAGCAAACTACACAACAACTTTATATAGAACTAATTCTCAATTTTGTTGGTCACTGCAAATACAAAGGCCCACATGAACAATAGGAAACAAATAAAGTTTCTAAGATTAATAGTTTCAAGTTTGAACCATGTAGGCTTGGACTTAAATTGTAAGGGATCATTAATTACATCCCAGAAAGTTCTCCACCAAATTCCTTTCATTGTATAATGACTTAATTCCAATCACTAGTCAGAGAAATGAGGAACAGAATGCATGAAAATATCTCCATGAAAAAACATGTCCTTACATAGTTTCACAGCATATTGTGATTACGATGCATGGATTATGCTATAGCAAATAGAATCAACAGAAATGCACATTTGGCACAGCAATTATTTCCATGCACGATACCTGTTCAAAGCAGGCATTGCGAAGTCTAGCATGATCACGAGCTTCTTCCCTTGATTCGGAATACATATTTGCTGCATAAAAACAAATAAGGGAAACAAATGAAAAAAAGGAAAATTTAGCCCAAGACTAACCACAGGAGGAAGGGCCAGGGAGTGGGGGAATGCAGTGGATGCACTGTACTGTTCCAATTAAAATATGATTCAAAGGCACAACCCATGCACAAATGAGCCTGCTGCAGAAAAAGGATGCAGAAAATTTCAATTGATTGGAGCTGAGATGACCCAATAAAAAAATTTTCTGCATGTCCCTGGAAAGTTTTCATATTTCTTGAAAATCTATCAGTAAGCCACGGACTAAAGCATAAGGACCTCCCAATTTTGGAGATGCTAAAAATTCCAATCCACAATGTGATTCATATGGATTATTAAACAGCCGATCCCAATTTTACAAACAGGTGACTTAAGACATTCTGCATTTAGTATAATTCTGGGTATATTAGATCTTATCAGGAATACTACCCACTGCATCTCCTGTCTCAAGCCATACTGGACCAGCCCGAGATGAGCCATAACTCTGCAATTTATCTCCAAAAGTAGATCTCCCATGCCCATTGAAAGAGCCACCAAGAAGCTGAGAACTTCTGCTACTGCCAACATCTACATCAGCCGAACCATTTCTTTCATACTTCCATTGACCAGGATCTTGAGATGCAAGTTTTCGGACAGCTGAAGCAAAATCTATTGAAGTTTTAGATGCAGCAGAAGACGGTGACTTAAAAAGAAGAAGACCATCCTTGTCCATTGATCTGTATAGATTCCCTGTTTGTTGGAGATCATCCCCAGCATACTTTGACAAGCCATTTTGAGCATCTGGGACTGGAAGTGCAGGAAAGTCAAGTGCACTCAGATTTGGGGCTGACAGGGCCTTTGAGCTTAGATTCTGATTAAAACCAGTATCATTCTGAAGCTGCAGTAGAATATGAAATGATCAGGAGATAAAACATCTTTAAGCCACATAATATTCATAAGTCATGATGAGAATGATGATGGTTCATTTCAAAGCATTGACAACCTCAGTAACAAGAGCCTATAAGCAAAAATAGGGCTTCATCCTACCATTCTGTGTCATGTGACAGAGAGAACTGCCTTGTTCATCAGGTCAGCCCCACCGGTTATGAGCCACAGCTTGCTAATCCAATGAAACATGGACCAATTTTCAACATCCAATTTTTCATTCAAATGTTAGCTACCAAATCACTGAGAGGCCTTAGTTTGCTCTGCTGAACAGATTCTGTGGGGCCAACTGATGATAAATCCAAAACTTGCAAACAAGAAAACACATGCATGCATGGGATGAGTGGGATTTCATATAATGCTCTTGCAAATTCAAGTTGCCATTGCATCTCTGGGAACTATGCTGTCCCATCCCTTTTTCACAGACGAAATAAACCAACATACCTGGGAAAATGAAAAGTTGAAGGCTGCAATACAAGGACCCCTCAACCACATATCTTAGGGGATATACCCCAGTTTCAGAGGTTAGTGAAGAGTATCAATCATATGCATGTAATGAGAACTAAAGACACATCATGAACAGTTTATAATCTGTTACACAAAAGAAAAGTCACAGGAAACAGATCCTCAGAAAAAAAAATGCCCTTTGAAGGTGAGAAGATTTTCTAAAACCATTAATTGCCAAACATTCCTCATTCTTTACCAATTCATCAAAGTAGGAAACTAACAACAGTAGCAGCACACCAACCCCAAAAAGAACATTTTTTAGCAGATAACAGTCCAAATTGGTTGAAAGGATAAAAGCCCAAAAAATGAAGATGGAAAAGAAAAAGTTAAAAAATAAAATAAAATAAAGAGATTACAGGGTTAAAAGGCAATCCCAGAGATATAAAAATAAAATATTCGTGAAAAGGGAGTAGCTAAGCTATCTGAAAGGGCAAAACAAGCAATAATAGCAACACTTTCATCATGATATATTTTGAAAAGTCAATAACATAAAATAAGATTCAGTGTACATTAAAAATAAAATACAGCCAAAATGGAAAGAAGGAACAAAAGATGAAATGGGCCAAATGAGTTTGCAACAGCCTTGCAAAGTTTCCATAAATCTGAGGTCACTTGATCCAGTGAGCTCATCATCAATCAAATACATCAAGGCATCTGCATAAGAGGAAATAAAACACAAGTAAAATCAAAAGAAAAAGAAAAAGAAAAAAAAGCCACAGCCCTGCATATAAAACTGGTTACTAATATCTGCCGAAAGAAATGCCCAACAAATTGATAGAATAAATGACAGACTCCTTTTTGAAACTTCCAGAAACAGTTTCCGAGAGTTTCTCTGTTAAGGGAGTAAAATATCAATCAAGCAAGCACTAAATCGAAGCCTCCAATTCAACATAAAAGAGTGATGTGAGCTGATGCATATCATGCAAAATCACTGATACATGTGACATAACTTCATTGTAACAGAAACTGAGGAAAAACCAAAGAGGTTTATTCCCTAGTACGTTCCAAGGAAACTATGATAAGGAAATATTCTCAACCAGGAGGGTATATTCCTCACCGAGTTCTAAGGAAACCTTAGAAAGTTGATAATTTGTAGAGGGTTTAGGAAATTTGGTTTTCCTTGACCACCAATCCAATAAAGACCCCACTCAATCAACAAGATAGTAGCTCAGATGAACAAGCCATACCTCAAGCTGTGCCAACATTTCAACAGTCCTGTTCAAATCACATCTGTTTGCATAGTAAACTTCAGCAAGGCTATCTGCAGCGAAACCAGGGAATTGCGATGCCAAAAACTCAACTGCATTGATTCCCGCATCATCCAAAATAGCTTGCTCATTTACCAAATCACCTGGGAAACCACCACCAGTATCCCCATTGTAATGTTCGCTTCCATTGGTAAAATGCTGATCATCATTTATGAACCGTTTGTCCCATGGATTTATTTGCAGATTCATGAAAGCAGATGAATGATCTTCACCATATGAAGGAACTGATGCTTCCTGCTGCTTGCTCAATAAATGGCTGCTACCTGCCGATGCAGCAAACCTTGAAGTCTCAATTCCATCATGAATGGACAAACCAGCAAGCGAGAGATTCCCAGGTCCTTGCAACTCATCGTCTCCCATGCCCGTGAAGTCAGGAGTAATATCATCTGGAAGCCGGTGGCGCCAATACTGGTGAACCTCATCATCAGAGTTGTTTGAAACCGAGGATTCTGAACGGTCAAACACTGCTTTCTTGTTACTTGCAGATGCATCAACACTTGTTACCTCAGTATTATTAACAGTCCCACCAGATGGAGATCGAAGCGCAAATGGAACAAATTCTGCTGCATTGGGATTTAATGTTGTGCTCTTATTCAATGTCTTTAACTTACCATCTTGGTTGGTTGAGAAACCTTTAGAAGAAATGTTCATCTTTATTTGGAATCCTACTAAATCATACAGTTTACATACAAACACCCTATTATTCAGGAGGGAAAACTTCCAGCATGGTCTTATCCCAACCCTGCAAGTTGATTTCACATAGAAATACCATGGAATTAGCAAAAATAAATAAAGAATAATAAAATTCAAATAAACTCCAACCAAAGGGAGGAAAAAGAAAACTCAACATACAAATAATAAAATTTTGGACTTCACCAAAAGCTGAGAGAAAAGTGGTTGTCTTCATTCCCCAAAATTGAAGTTAAAACTTATACCGATTTAAATGTCATCCATTATAAATTGGAGATGAAAAGAATTTTTTTGAATGAAAAGCTTAAGATTGAAAAGGACCAAACCATTCTCAAGCATCATGTAGTGATATTGCTTTTCCTATGATTCTAGAGCATATTCTTCATTAAGGGATTTTGAATAGTCAGTAAGGATTTGTTCTGAAATATAGGTAGTAATATTGATAACTATCACACAAAAAAAAATGTTTTAAAAGAAAAACTACTATTGATATTGAGAGAGTATTGATGTAAGCAAACTATTGCATGATATTGAGGGATATATCATGCAATTATAGTATTTTCCAAGTTATTTTGTAGTTATCTGTGGGAGAGGATAATACTGCATGGTATATTGATATCAAAAAGAAAAGAATCAACCACATTGCTTGATACATGGTTGAGGGCAAACAAATGATGATCGCATAATTTGCAGAGAATTCAATACTGACAGCAATGGTCAATTGTCCCTAACAATATTCCTAGGCTAATATATACTATTTGATTTGTTCAGAGATCAATGCTCATGGGAATTTGAATTGTCCCTGCAATATTCCTAGGCCAATTTACACTATATTTGGATATAAATATAGTTAATTTTCAAAGAGAGGGAACAACTAAAATTAATGATCCTTCCACATGGCCAAAATATGGAAACAACCACCAATTAGCAAAGGTGCTCCACTGGCATCCAACAACAGAACATGCAGTTGCAACATAGAATCTTCCATCTGTCAATTATGTATTCATTACAAGAATTGAAGCTGAGATGAAGCACTCTTCATTTTAAACTTTTGGCACATACAAGAATGGAGCATGCTTTCTTTTTCTTGTGACGAGCATAAGTAGGACAGTTTTGCTTTCTTGAATTAGCAATAGTAAGTAAATGGAAGAACCTTGAATCATTTACATTCGGTCATACGCTCTAGTTCACCAATTACTACAGTTCAATACGTCAAACAACCAAACTCTCCACATTCTTATTGCTTCCGCATACAACAGGAAAGAATAAATCTTAAACCAAAAACAGGTAATTCTTCATCCCAACTGGGACTCAACGGATGCTGAAATTTGCCATTTTTAAGTAAATTAAAAACAAACAACAAACGACAAAGAACCAAATTATTATGAATAACAACAAGGCATGAAAGAATAGAATCATTCAGGCAAATCAAGCATACATAGAAGCAAAAACTCAAGTCATCCAAAGTTACGTGGCAAAAGACAAGACATGTTTTGTGGCATGCATAGCTACCTGGCAGATGGGGCATGTGATCCCAGCCCTTTCATCAGGCAAGGCCCATGTAACATCCACCAGGAAAAATCTGAACATTCTTATTCCAGCCTGGCAATCTAACCATGCGTAAAGTAAACTCATTAGATTCAACACATGCATAGCTCGATCAAATAACCGATCCACAATGAATTTTTCAAGCGCCAGCTGATGAATGATCTTGATCAATTGCACATCGATCAGCACGACGCATGCACTGCAGATCAGCACTTCGACCACAGATAGCATGCCGTGGGGCAATTCTCAAAGAAACATCCATTATTCGATCTATAAATAGCAAAAAACACGGAACCATGCTAGATGCGATCTGAACAAATCGAGAATTCCCGAATTTCAAACATTTCATCAGAATAACACATCAAACTACAATACGCCATGGCCCTACCACCCGCATCGAATTCCGGCAGCTTATTACCAATCGACAGAAACCCCATGGCAAAAGGAACAAAGATCCAACCAATCGGACGGGCCATATCATCCAAATCCAAAGCACAACAAACCAGCATATTCCCCAAATAATTCTTCCCAAAAAAAAAACCAGAAAGAAACACAAAAAGATTAGCAATTTCAAGATGCGAAGCTGCAAATCTCAAAATACCAAACGCCAAACCTGCATCGGGGCACTTACTAAACAAGAAACAGATGAAAATATCCTTAAAAGAAAATCAAGAAACAGTGGATTTCAAGACCTGAATAATCAGGATTCACAGATCTCTTGAGGCAAATCGAGAGCGAGAAGAAGATGAAAAAGGAGATGGTGGAGGTGAATGGTTATGGTAGGAGAGGGAGCAGAAGAAAAGCATACCCTTGCGGAGTTGGATGAGGAGGGACGGGAAGCTATCCATGGAGGTAAGGTTTCCGAAATTTGTCCCTCTTCTCTCCTTCTCTCGACGTAACAGGTGGGTGTTGTGGATTGGGGTGGGGTGGGGGAAATCAAACTCTCGTGCTCACGACGACCACCACCACATAAAGAAGCTTCATTTGAAGCCCACCCCTTCGCCACTCGATTAGACAGAAGAGACGCACTCCCGCGCCCTCCTTCTCTCTATTGACCGGAGGAATTTCACGTTACTCGGCCCGAGACAACCATAAGCTGGATGTATGGATGCACGCCGAGTCTATATCCCCGTACAGACGCGCTTTTCGGAACTCGTGTGTGAGATCTGCTCCTCCCATCACGCCGCTTGAAACCTTTCTTGTATGGATACTGGAATCTAGCAGTAATAGAATTTCTGCCTTTTGCAGGAGACAATGCAGGAGAGAAACGGACGGTCGAGGTTTCTTCTTACCCGCGTTGATTTTGTTTGGACCTTGGGCTTTGGAGATGGTGTGGCCCATCTGTTCTGGGACGTCTTCTTTGATTTGGAGAGTGAGGCCGCGCTGCTAGGATGCTGCGCAACGCGCGAGTAGAAACAAGAAGATTCGCAGGGATGATTGGGGGCCAACACGGCACCACATCCCGTACGGTAACTCCACAACATTCAAGCTGAAGAGGCCTAAAAAATCCAATCCGTCCGTCCCTAGTTGGAAAATATCGGATGCGTGAAGACCTTTTGTGGATTTTGGAGAGGGTTATTTATTGTCTTGGATTATAAAACTAATATCCTATCAAACAATCAGGGGCGTTGAACGAATAAATTGTTGCAATAGGCATCTTTAAAAGATGCGAATATTAATCTGTCAGTGTATTTTATACCTAATTAGTAAATTTTATTAAAGATATAAGGAATAATATATCCAAAATAAAGTCTATATAAGTGATGGCTAAGATTCTATTCCTTGGTGAATTTTAGCTTCCACAAAGAGCCTATTAATTTCTGGGGTATGTTCATTTTGAAATAAAAGAGGTGTAAAAGTTTTTTTTTCTTTTTATGATGATGCGATACTTAACCATTTTATAACTGTTGTATTTTTATTATTATTTATTTTTAAAATATATATTTTTTTATCTTCATTTAGGGCCTCATCGGTTGGGCGTAAGTCAAAGGATGTAATTGAAATGCAATGGAAAATAATATAAGTAATAAAAGAGTGATAATAATATAAAGTAAATAAATTTAAAATAGATAAATAGACAAAAAATAACAATTAAAAAAATTATGATGAAAAGTACATCTCAGACCAAACCATCAAAACTGAAATTTTCAATCAAATCCATCCGTTCCACGTAAAAGGATCGGCCCGTTTATAATCATTTTGGTCACCTTATTTTTTATATATCTTTCATTTTTTCTTTTTTTATACTTTTTTACTTCAAACCAAACACAACGAATGCAACGTTTTTTTAAAAAAAAATGCATTATCTTACTGATATGCGCTACGACAGCTGTACTTTGATACAGCAATGCTACCCGATGTTCCTCATTTTACATACGGATAAGCCTGCAGGCCACGGCCAGAATGCAGCGGTGCAGACTTTCCGGCCGTAGGGAGGAATTTCAACGCCATTGCGCTTTTAGCAGACCATGCCAGTGGACTCCATCAAAGCGGGGGTTCTTCCACACGGCGGGAGAGAATGTTATTCACTGGTACATTAGAAAAATTACCACGATTCAACTTTTAATTTAGCTAATTATTAAGAAAAAGTAATCTTAAAACTGTTACCCTCCAAATCTATATTTGGTCAATCTTAAAATTGTGATATCCCGATTAAAACCCACCCACTTGTGACGCGTCGGTAGGCAGCCGCATGAGAAGCATGGGAGATAGGAGCGTCAAAGCATTATCAGACAGGGCATAGGGCATGGGCAAAGGCAGGTCGGCATTGGTATCCTTATAAGCTGGATAGATTGCTTTTCTCCACGATTAAGAATTTAGGGCGATAAGCAAGAGAGGAGGCATTGTTGTTGTAGAAACGTTGTTGCTATGGGAAACACCATGATCAAGGGGAGAATCGGAAACACTATGATCAAGGATCTGAAAACCTTTGTGAGTCGTCACAGAGATAAGTGAGATATATCCATAGAAGTTGTGCATATGTGTTATTGTTTATATTATTTTAGACGATACGGATGTGAATTATGTACAAGATTTGTGCTCAAAATAGGGGGTTGAACAAAAAAATTGTACATTTTAGATTATGAATCAGATTCATCTAATATATCTGTCATATGTACATTTAGCTTCCATGTAAATTTCATAAATTTTGGATGATAAATAATTAATGATTTTAATGTAAATGTTATGTACGTTGGAAATGTATTGTTATGTTATTTTGTGTAAATGCAAAAATTATATGTAAGATATTGGTCTTGAATTGAAGCTCTCATTGAGTAAAGTATATTCTATGGCTTAAATTCATAAAAAATGACATGCATGTGAAGATGTGAAGAAAACAAAAAAAAAATCAAAAAATATTTGGAAAGGGACAAAAAATTATCTCGCACACATATGTTGAAATGGGTTTTTATTGTGCACATGTTTTTCAAGATCTTAATCATTAGATGTGTTTTAAATAATGTTATTAGGCTATAGTAAAAATTTGGGATTGAAATAATTTTATTTGATTAGTTCGATTAAATAAAATATGAAAAATATGAAAATCATTAAATCTTGGATTTTGGAGCTATAGATCATTGGTGGACTACATTACATTAATCAGGGTGTTTTCTGGAACATTTAGAAATAATTTTTCAAGATTTAAAAATTTAGAAAATATTTAAAAAATCAAATTTTTAATCAAAAACTCAAAAAGTTAAACAAGGGATGAAATGTCCTCGTTTAGTTAACGCTGGCAGCATTGTTGCTGCCTGAAAGGGAGATGGGCCGGCACAACATTGTAGTGCTAGGCTAGCCCATCCAAGCCAACAACAGGCTTTATCCCAGTGCTAGAAAGCAAGCCAAGCTAAGCGCACAAGTGGCACGGTGGCACTGGCGAGCGGCGATGTCAAGTGACTGAGTCTAGTGGGCTCAGGCATGTGAGCCCAGATAGGCACGGGCCTAGGTATGCGAAGCCCAAACAACGGTAGCATGACAGCAACAGTGACGATGACGTCTGACGAATGTACGAATGATTCGAATTGTTTTTGACATATCTGGACTATTTGATCTCTAATTTGGGTAATCAAATAGTTGATTTAGAGCTTTTTGGATGTTTTGGATTCAATGGAGCTGTCAAATTATCCAAAAGGTTACCAAATCACGAGTGATCAAATGATCATATTTGTTTTAATAATTTATGAACCCCACAAACTCCAAATTGGATGATCATATAGTCAATCCTAATGTTTTTGGACCTTTTAGAATTAATAAAAGTGTCATATCTTCCAAAAGATGGCCAAATCATGTGAAATTGAATAATCATTTTTATTTATTGATTTTTAGACCCCATGATCTGATTTGAATAATTAGATAGTTAATCTTAAGGTTTTTAATCATTTTGGATCGTAGATCGAATAGAAGGGTTAGATCACCAAAATAATTGCTAGATCATACATTTTGTTGGACAATTATGAAAGAAAAAGATTTAAGGTATAAGTTGATGTGTGATTAATTGATCTAGATTATTTATGGTTTAAAATAGATTTTTTTGGATTATTATCTAATAAATTACATCTGATTAATTACACTACTAGTTGAGCTACCTTCTTAGTGGATTGACCTGGATGGCCTAGAGTGCATAGAAGGATATTGGAATATTTTATCAGTGACACAACCAGTTGAGCTTTTCAGTTGGCTACCCTACAAGTGGGCTAGCCCAGGTGGCCCGAAGTATATAACATCAAATGAGATCCACATAGTGCAAGTGGAGCTACCTTATCATGCCGACCTAGAATATGATGTGTACTGATGGTGACACATGTTGTGGATTTTTTTTTGATACATGTGTTAATTACATCTATTCTACTTACTAAGTTATGATTCACCTCTTCTTAATTTAAAATTTTTAAAGAATGCAACACGAAGAGTACATTAGTTCATAGTGCAAGAGAGTAGATTAATCTGAATGTTATTTCAAATAAATGTTCAAGACAATTTATGTCTATTGTTGTATGAGACTCATATTGTGGAATTGACATATATTATTATTTATTATAATTTTTTTATTTGTGGTTATTTATATGGTTGTGTATTGTCTCTAAGTGTGATAAATCTAAGGAGGATTCACTCTCGGTTTAAAATTAACATTTATTTATATTATTATTTGGGCTGGGCTATGACAAAAATTATTTTACAATTAAAGATTTTAATTTTGTTTCCTTTGCTTAAACAAACACGTGCTAGAGATGCTAATTTGGTTGTGTCAAATATTGGTGCATTATAATATTTTTATAAAGAAATCATGAAAAGAAAGATATATATGGAGAGTACTAAAAGATGAAAATATGTGGAAGTGATGCATGAAGATATTAGTTATAAAATAAATAAAGATAAAATAAATAAAACTTTTAGATAAAAATATAAAAAATGATGAGAAGCTGGAATGATTAAGGTTCGATGAAAGTAGGTAAACACTTTTTCATTTTAATGGGAAAAAAGTTGAAGTTTTATACTTGCATTAAGCTCATTTGGATAAAGTACATCAGTAAGAAGAGTTTTTAAAAAGAGTGCATTAGTAAGAAGAGCATTTGCAGGTGAACAGAGTGTATTAGAAAAAGGAGTATATTAAAAAAGTAAAGGAGAGATGACATCAGCAATGTAAGTTTTAATAAACAAGTAAAGAAAATGTTTGAATATAACAGCTAAAATCAATATTATCACAACTAGACGTGATCAGCCGGTCGAACCAATTTGACCACCAACCGAACAACTGACGGGTCTGATCTGGCCCGATTCCGTTCAATAATATATTTTTTATTTTAATAGTATTAATAGAATAAAAGATGAATTGAATTAATATAATATTAAAACAAAAAATCTATATATTTATATT
>JAYJMB010040782.1:43165-78505 GCA_036873735.1 Pouteria campechiana
ATTTTAATAGTATTAATAGAATAAAAGATGAATTGAATTAATATAATATTAAAACAAAAAATCTATATATTTATATTTTTTAAAATTATATTATATAATTTTAAATTAAAAAAACAGTTTGTTCGGTTGAAGCACGGTCGAACTTGTTGAACCGTGGACCAGACACTTGACTGGTTCAATCATTGGTCCATAACACTTGTTAATATATTATATCAGTTTTAAAATATCATTTAAGAAGAATGTATTGCTAATGCACCCAAACGTAGCCTTAAATTTATGCATTTAACCAAACATGCTATTAAACATTTTAATATACAGGTATTTAATTAGATAAGATAATTGCTATCATGTGATAAACTTCGTTAGCATTGTAATCTGAATAATTTGTTTGTTTTATTTTTAAAATTCACTTCACGATTATTATTATTATTTTGTTATCTCATTCATGTCTTTCAAGCATAGATGTTTGTCAGGGCTTCTATTTTTCACCGACGTAATCAAATAATATATTGGAAGACACAACTTTTAAATATTGCTATAAATAAAGTTATTATTTCACTGCAACAATTGAACACAAAATCAATTAAATACTGTTGTATGGACTCGAAGGAAATTTTAATGTTGACCATTCAAGGCCACTATGACTTGATGATATCCACACAGAAGCTAGCAAGACAGTCGTAGACGCCCAACCTCATAACATCCATCTGAATGCATGACGCTGACTCACATATGGAGACTCATTTGCGGCATTTCTCTCTTTATGTTTACATCAAATAAGGAAACAAAGGACAAAAGATGAAGCACAACCACATGAATCATAAAAATAATAAATAAATAACTAGACCAAGAGAAATGATTCTGGATTGATCCACAGAGACTGTTCTCAAAATTCAAAAATGTGCATTATTTACAAGACTGTCCATATAACATTTAGTGGCAGCAATTATTCACATAATTAAAGGCCAACATGCCACGTTGGGTCAAGGCATTATTGGTGCAAGCTGTTCACAAAAAGCTTTTCAACCACTGTCAGAAAACTACACACCGTAGCCACCTACCACAAAAACACTAGGGTGAACAGACACCTATAAGCCACAGCGTTGAATGGCCGCACAGCCGGCGCATAGGAGAAAATTGTACCAAATTTCATTCGATTTTAGAAGATGGGGTTGATAGATTTTATAATCAAACTCGATCCATTTATATATTTGTACACTTTTATACATAACATATTTAGGTAGAAATAGGATTATTCATATAGTATGTTGCTTGATAATAAAATATAACGCAAAGCCCATTTAAGAATTATATCATAATAAATTTGAGTTTTATAATTAAATTCACAGTTTGGATTAAGTTTATCTACTAAAAAAATTTGCAATTTTCTTAGTGCTTCATTTGTTAATGAGAAAAAAGTGGGTGAAAAAGTTTAATGGAAAAGCTGATTTTAAATTAAAATAGAAAAAAATTATAATAAAAATTTAAATGGGCTCCATCAAGAAAAAGTAACAAATTTAGTGGTATATGTATTATGTATATGAACGTTACTATTTATGTCTAATATGTTATTTATAAATATGTAAAAATATATAAATTGATTCAAATTTTGTTATAAAACCTCTCAACCTGTCTTATATAAACCGCTTGGAAACGCATTTGGAGGGGTTACTCTCGTAGACAAACCTGGCCCTCAGCCCTGTACTATTGTAACTTGGACGAGTTCAATACGAATTTGAGTTTGCCTAATTCTAACTTTTATTTTTATAATCTTTTTTCAATCATAACCATAATATTCTCTTTTATAATATTTTTCCAACCCTAATTTTAACCCTACATGTGTGGGTTGACTTCATGTTCAAGTTAGGATTGAAAGATTATAACAAACCAAATTTCAATTAATTCTTTTCATATAGGTTAAAGTTGGATGAAAGGATTGACCCCACACGGTTGACCATTTATCGCTTTATATGAAAGTGTTCCATTGATCTCGAGACTTATATTCCGTTCAATTTGTACATTTCAATTTAGTAAATTTGGTTAGACCAACTTAACTCAAATTAATGTAATTCTAATATTTTAATTCGAGGTTGTTCATTTCGTCTATTACTCTATTATAGTTCTAGGATATGCAAGGAATTGATAATATAATCACAAAAATATATTAATTATCCATATGTGTAAGATATTATAAGGGTCAAACTAATGATAAAGATAGAATGTACACATGTGCTCTTAATTGCCAACTCAAACTAATTTGAATTATTTATTAGAATAAAAAAGACTATGAGTGGTTTAAATGAATTATACTTTTTATAGTAAAACTAATTACAAAATAGATAAAATAGAAATATATAAAAGTTTAAAATATGATAATTACGGTGAAAATTATACCTAAGTTATTCCTGTTACTAAGACATATTTTTATTTTTAATAAAGAGATATTGGTTAAAATTGGAGCGGATTGCCCAACCCTCTTACCTGCCCCTAACCCTAAGTAGGTGTAAATTTGGGTGTGGGTTGGGGTTGAATAACGGCTTCCCAACCCTACATGAAATCCGGGTTTGGGTTGAACTTGCCCTGACTTACACCCCTAATACTGCATTTAAAGCACTTTTTAGTGATTAAAGTGCTTGTCTTTTTCAAGGTTTCCTTGGCAAAAAATGTTTAGTATTTTTATGTAGAAAATAGGTTTATGCAATATAAAAATAATAATAATTTATTAAAATTTTAAAACAGAGAAAGCATAATAACTTCACAAGATATTAAATCCTCTATAGCATGTAAAAGGAGCTACGAAAATTATTATTATATGTATGTATATATATATTATTTATTTATATTTGATGTTAGCTTTCGAGGCCCACATGCTCCATGTGTTAAATTTAAACATAAAATTTATAAAAATAAAATAATCATTATTTATTTTCTCCCTTTATAAATTTGCTTATATTTAATATTATTTTTGGAGGCCTAGATACTCGATGCGTTAAAATAAAACTTCTAATTACTCATTAATTTTAATGTAAAGTTTATAAAAATACAATAATAAATATTTATTTTCCCCCCTTTTATTTTTCTCCACCCCAAACAGGCCGTGTAGAGGGAGATTCATCCCATGCATGGCCCGTTGAAATTCATGTATTTTTGAGATCACAATCAACTATTGTCAACGCAACGTGAATCCATGGTTCCGAAAATGTGATGATAGAATCAGATCTTCACTTGGATGCAATGTTATCTGAATGGACCGGTGGTTGAATCGGTTCATGGTCCAACCGGTTTGACTAGCAGGTTCAACCAGTTGAACCAAGTTTCTTTTTTTTTTTGAATTTTTTTAAAAATAATACAACATGATTTTGAAAAATATAAACTATAGATATAATCTAAATATATAGATCTTTTGAATAATAATATACAATTTTAATTTATCATTTTATTTTTTTAATTATATTAAAATATTTTTTTTTTTATTGGATGGAACTGGGCTAGACTGGATGGTTAATTGACCCGTTCACTAGTCCAATCTAATTTTGATAACATTGGTTAGACACATACTAATTTGATTGGAATGGATTATTTTAGAAAGTTTCATTTTCCAAGGCTTAATTGGATAACCCAACTTTGTTTCTATTTTTATTTATGTTTCAAATCATTATTCCTAATTTATTTTAACTAGTGTTATTAGAACTGGATTGGTCTGGCCAATTAAACTAGTTTGACCATAAGGTATGGTTAAGCTCAGCTTTGTCCAATAGTAATTTTTTAAAATTTTAATATTTTTAATGGAATAAAATAAATAAATTAAAGCAAGACAATATTATAACAAAAGATCTATATATTTTAATGAATATCTATGGTTTAGATATTTTAAAATTATGTTGTATTATTTTTTATAATTTTTTTCAAAATGGTTGACTAGTTCCACCATTGATCCAATTTTGATAACATTGATTTGAACATTATGAACTTTATTACTAAGATTATCCCTGATTACATTATCTTCATTTCATTTCAAACAAATCCATAGTACTTATTGGGCTCCATAATCTTTTTATTTTAGGAACGATTCATTATTTAGAATTTTACAAAAGAGAGACTTTACATGATTATACAAAGAAGAGATAATTCATATCATCTTGCTATTTCATAAAACTTTATTAAATTATTAAAATTTTTATTTTTTATCTTATTTATTATATATTTACATGAATATTTAATATATAACACTTGCTATAGTCTAAATTATTTTAACATCATCACATTAATTAGTTCATTAAAAGCATAAAAATAACTTTTACAGTGAAATAAATTTTACTGGAAAGCATTTATGCATTTCTTTTTTGATAAACTATAAGTTAAAAAAAAAAAAGACTTCTAACATTTTGCGGCCAAACACATGATAACACTGAAAATAATTCTTGGATGACAAGGTCATATACTAAAAAACGTTTTACCTATACTACCGTGTGCAAAAGCATTAGCGTTGAGAACACTTTTCTTAACAACTGAAATTTATCTAAGCCCGGCCCATGAAAGGAAACCAAAACGTGTTTATTGACATCCATGGAAAACAACAGAAAACGTACTTTTACTCTAGAAAATAAAACTACACGAGCCAATGAAAAATAAAAAATAAAATAAATACTCATTATATGCTGCTCCTATACAAACTCATGAATATTGCCTTTCAGGGCGTATTTCGATGGGCGTAAAAGAGAATGCAAAAGCAAGCGTACCCTTTGCATACTACCCTCAGGTTTGTTCCATCTTTCACGAACGCTCCTAAGTTAAGTTACTAAACAGTATTAAATATAGCATGAATTGATGAAAATACCCCTAAAATCTAAAAAAAAAGTTTTTAATTTTGTAAAAAAATAAACAATATTTTCTATTTTATCACAACTATTTTAATTATTTTTTTATTATTAGTGATTTAATTTAAATTTTATATTATTTTTATTTTTTAGAAATTATGCCTTAAATTTAAGATTGATTACTTACTTAATGGTCATTTTCTGATGAACTTTAATGTCAAAAGTATTTCAGCAAAACAGAACAAAATTTAAGAATACACATGCGAAGTTATGTGATGAAGATTCAATTTGGTAAAACTTCAAGATCACCTGTGGAAATAACCCTAATTAATGTAAAAGATGGTATGATATAAAAATGATAAAATAGTATGATGAATATGGAATAGAAGAGACTGATTAAAAAAGTTTCAAAAAAATATGTAGATTAAAGATTGAAATAAGTTTTAAAAAATAAGTGAAAAATATAAATCTAATGACAAAATACAAGAATATTGATTGAAAACATAGGGTTAATGAAGTTAATGATTGGGAAATAGTATACAGATGTAATACTTATCTTATTTGGTATGAGAATTTAATATATACCTCCAAGGGTTAAAACTAAGAAAGGGTTGTGAAGACTTCATCTCCTTCTACCACAATCCCCAACGAGCTCTTGCAGGGAAGTCACTTAACCATTCCCAACGACCTCTCACAGGATAGGCCACTTACCGGTCATATTTTTCAGTTATTTCTTTGCACATCAGATGAAGTGCAGTGACCCCCACGCCACTGAGCCCATTCTGTGCTTTTGCTCCTCCTCTTTTAACTACCCAACAGGGCCCAAAATTGATTACATTACCACCCCGAACGTACTTCAACAAAATCGATAGAAAACCATTAATGAAAGGTCAGAGCTCATTTTGAAGAAAGAACCGTTCAAGCATAAAACAAAATGTGGGGAACAAACACCCGCTCATGATAACTCTCTAACGTATGCTTGTAAGAGAGAACATAATCTCATTTCTTACTTCATCCATTAAGAATAACATCTAAGCATAAGCTTAATCCATGGATCGACAAACAACTTCAATGGATATCATATTGTAATGCCCCGCACCCCCATCCTATGCATTTTGACCATCCTATATATTATTCTTTATTGGGGCCTATGCAGAATGTTGCCATTTCCCTATTCTCAAGGGTGTTTTTCCATTTCCTTGTAATTTCCCCATTTTGAAGGGGATATTTTGTAAAAAATCTAGTAAAGTCTACTATGAAAGATTAAGATCTAAACCTGTACAAATATTTATCAAATAAAATAAACTAATGATATATATTCTAAAACATAAGCCCATAGTCATACAACATACCCCCACAACTGCTCATGATCGAAGTTGCATCATAATGACAATAAACCTAACTTGAATTATATAATCCACACATAATAGCATAATTATTTATCATTATGATATTCCAATACATATCATTATACATCATTTATGTCAATTGGAATCTATCTATTATTATAATTATACAAATACAAATATATTATGGAATTACAATTCCAATCCATTATACCACAAGAAGTGTATCTTAAATTCTTGATCATAGTCTTCTAACCCACATTTGGAATTCTTTACTTAACTTGTCAGCTACAAATTTAAAAAAAAGGCATGAGTTTCAGGTGAACTAAGTAAGTAGGCAAGTACTAGAAAATAATAATCAATAGTCAAGAATATGATATATTCACATCCAAAATATGTATAATCATGTCTAATATTAAAATGGAATAAACAAGTCTTTCCATTCCATTCAACAAATTCTCAACACCATAAGTATATACTGTAATTTATAAACAAAATTAGGAGATACTCTCTATCCCCATCAAATCAGGTATTCAAATGAAGCTTTATTTATTTGAGTATGGGATAATCTTTATCCCAAATAATCACATAACTATACCATAAACAAATACCAACTATTTTAATTCCAAGGGATACTTGTTATCCTAAATGTTCATATAATCAAGAAATCACATAGACATCAATCTTTAATCAAATTAGGGATATCCAGTATCCCTCAACCAATACATACGTGCCCGAATACAATAAATGAGATATTCTATATCCCCATTCATGCACACATTCATACGAAGAAAAGCCTACTTACCTTGATGAAGTATCATTTTACTCTTTCATAAGCCTTTAATTCTATCCTTAATTCAGTTGCTTGGGTTTCACATCATTGCTCCATAGATCCTACTATTGGTCTCATGTAATAGATAGCTTAAGTGGGGAGGGGTGAATTGAACATATAAAAATTTTGGCTAAATAAAAATTAATAAGCTAAGCAGAAGTTATGATGCAGCACGTATGCAATCTCCATGTCTATTTGTTTGGTCATAGTGACTGCTATACTTCAAAATTCAACTTCTCTTAGCTATACTTATTTCAGTTAAGTAATTGTGTATGTAGTGATATGTGAAATGTGATGATGAGACAATTATATGTAAAGTAAAACAATCAAGCAGACAAAATACAATTATTTTTATAGTAGTTTGGGAACCCTATTCCTACATCCACTCTTCCAAGAGTACGCACTCGTTGTGCCTTGGGTTCCACTATATCATATATAATAAAAATACATAAGTGCTCCCAACACTCTTTTTAAGATACTAGCTTTAGGAGGCATAAACAAGTATTCCCAACACTCTTTTGAATTTCAGCTCCAGGGAGCATAACACTCTTTTGATTCTTACGAGCTCACTAGGAAACTCATTGGTTTCTAAGATCACCAACAAACTTGATCATTTTCCAGATGTGTGATTAAGATATAACTTTTAGGCTCATTTTTGATCAGCTCAATAGAGATTGATTATCTAGGAGGAAGTCTGGTTGAGAGATATTACTCATTCAAGCTCTGTTCTTATTTTTGTCTTAGCTTTCTCAACCTCCTTCATTGACACTGTACTAACTTTATATCGCTTTAAAAATTTTTGCCTGTTGGAGGTAGTTGACTTTCTTTGAATGTTAAAGACCATTCTGAATATTCTCTAGTTGAAAAGCTATCTTCTTGATAAATTCATTTGTAGCTAAAAAGCCTGCAACAGTCCTTGAAAAGATGCCTTTTCGATTTTAGCAAACATCGGATAAAGATTTTTTTGCTTGATTGACTATTTCATTATTTTGGAAAGACGCCCATAAAGCTTAAAGAGACATAGCCTCTTGAAAGTTATAACTTTTGTCAGAGTGAAGACTGCTTTCCTTTAAATTTCTTTCCTTCTTTAGCTAAGTTCAATTTATCCAGTTTTTTTAATAGAGTTTACTTCAAATGAAAGTTTGACCGGAGAGTGCAGTCAGCAATGTCTGGTATAAGTAGCTTTTACTCATTATGATATGCCATACAGATTCAACCACCATTTGTCTAAGGACTTTTTTTGATCAAGTCTTAGATTGTCTCTTATAAGTAATAGACAAATTAGCTTTGAGTAGATCCACATGATATACAACTTCGTCTTTGTAAATTTGTCAGAGATCGTTGTAGCATTTTACTTTGTCTTCTAGATTGTCTATTGTAAGTGACAGACAAAGTATAAAAGCACAGATGAAGTTCTTTTATTTACTACTCATAAGGCGAAGCTCTTTTAGTAGACGAAGTTTCCTTTCACCAGAAGAAGTAGCTTTGTCTGTTGTAAGTAACAGATGAAATTTCTTTTGGCAGACAAAGTTTTCTTTCATTAGTCAAGTTAGCTTTGTCTGTTGTAAGTAACAAACCTCTTGTTGGCGTGGACAAGGCTCCTTCTTAGCAGACGAAATGACTTTGTTTGTTGTTCATCAGTAGAAATCTGCAGATGAAGTTGCAGGCTACAAAAAAAGTCTTCAAAATGGTTTGTCTATTGGTTTATCTATCGTAAATGATAGACAAAGTTATGACTTACAGATGAATCCTCTTTTGGGTCGTTCGTGTGATGGGTTATTTGTTAGAAGTAACAAATGACTTGCTGAGGCAAAGACGACTTATTTTTTTAGTGGTTGTTTGATGGTTTGTTTGTTGCAAGTGGTAGACGAACTTATAAATGAAGATAACAGACAAAGTTGTTATTTCTGTAGCTGCTGTGCCGCTTCTACTTTATCTTCTATATCTTCTATAGAAGATTGCCGATAGGTTCCTTGTTCTTCTTCAGTTTCAGATAGACTTTAAATGAGAGACAAATGCTTGAATAATTTGGCTTCATTTTAGCTCTTCATTTGTCTAAGTTCAACTTCATTTCATCTTTGCTTCTATAAACTGGATTCTTCTTTGTGTTGCGGACAAGTGTTGATTATAAGCAGTTTATCTAACTTATCCATGGAATGATTTGTCTGAATCTTTCTTAGACAGTTGCTTTCAGATATTGACTTTATTCTAAAAGATTTATTTGATCACTCATTCAGGCTTGAATGTCATGGTCACAAATACTTTTTGTTGCTTCTTTTCAATGTTTTATTGCCATTCTTTCTAAGTGTTCTTATCTTATTTCCATCAGTGAATTTTGCTTGCTGATGTATTCTTTGTATATACTTTCCACTGTATTTAAATTGTTTTCCTGTATATTTATATAATTTTCTGCAATGCTTGGGAACATGATTTTTAGTACCACAAAATATTCACTCATATGGCTGTTTGCCATATGTATCGTTTGGTTAAACACCTACAAGCATAACAATTCAATTGACATATAAATTTCCACTAGGACTATCAAATAGTTAGTTTATATAGATTCAACCTTCAATTTCCACAATGGTGTAATCCTCTATTAGCATTATTAACATCATATAATTCATTTTTCTTATAATTTCATTCATTTACAAAGATAATTTTAATTAATTTGTTTTATTGTAACTGTTATCAATTAGGTCATTACCCCTTCTAATGTATAATCATGTTTTCATGTTAATCATAAGACTTACTCTTTAATCAATCTCTAATCATCTATTATGTTAATGCCTCTTTCAGAGCCAATCTCAGGCTGTAACATGATTAGCTAATCACATCATTTTTCTTATAAAAGCTTTTCATTAAACATATGATAAATACTAATAAACTCTAATTTTCTTAACAAAAGAACCTTCTTTTCTTACAACAATAATCCTATATACAACATGATTAACACTTAAATAGCTCAATTATATCTCAAAAGGACTAATTATTCATTCCATTCCATTAAGATCTTGGGTTGTAATCAACCCTTTTTATACATAATTTTCTGCTCAATTGAGCGTTTCATCGAATAAGTTATAGCCATCAATTAATTCATAATGATTCAACATGGGTAATAAAGGAAATTCATATTTAAAAACCTATTTCAACCCCAATCAGGCCATGGTTCCAATTCTCATTTCTAGTCCTAAATCTATCCCAAAACTTCATAATCAATGTATTAAATCCTTTCCCCCATGGAGATTAAGCAAAACTAATTTAATTTCTCAAAATTGCACTATTCACGAATTTGGGTATAAACTCTAACAAGCCAAATTTATGAAATTAAATGGGGGAAAAAGGAGCTTACTTACAAATTTGGGTGTGGCTTCTTGCCTTGCATAAGAATTCAGCCTTAATGTTGCAAGAACCCACCATAAATCTTAAAAAATCAGATTTTCTAGCTTCTTGCACCATTCTCCACCATCCAAACCAAAGAAGAGGCATGCTTGAATGAATCCACACTTAAACAAGGTGTATTACAAGCCAAAATCATAAGGTTTTGGGGTGTATAAGGCTTGGAGCAAGAGGGCAGGGTATGGGGGAAGAAAAGAAGAAGATAAAATGAAAAAAAAACCATAAATCAACTTGAAAAGTCGGACCACTGACTTTCCAGCAAAATCGACGCCGTGACCTCAAATTTGGGAGTCGCGACGACCACTCTACTACCTGCCAGGATCAATTCTACTATTTTGGCCATAACTTCCTTGTATGATGTCCGATTTATGTAATTTTTAATGTGTTTAAAAGATAATTTTAATATACACAATGTTAATAGCTTTTTCTAAATAAGCCTCAAAATATGATTAATTTGGCCTCAAAGTAATGCTTTTTGTTTTAATATAATATGAAACTCTAGAGACAGTTGTAGTATTTTAGCTCTAACTTTCTCGTATGAGACCAAATTCACATGATTCTTAATTCTTTGTAAAGATAATTTTAAGGGTTATAACTTCTATTTTGAATAATTTTTCTAAATAAGTTTACAATTATGTCAAAAATTGAGCACAAATAATACCTTTGTCATGTTTAGTTTTCTTTCACCATATATTTACCACATAATTGTGGGATTTTGCATTTACATCCCAAATCATTTTACAATTTACATTATTCCCATGCATAATCATCCTAAAATGATAATTTAGGATAGTTATTCTCACCCCAAACTCAAGTAATAATATTTCTATTACAAAAAACCATCCTAATTGCAAAAATTTGGCTTTGCATTTATGAAAATCACCCACAATGTCATTTCATATAAAACATTCCAATTATTTCAACAATCACTTTACATACATCACATACATGAAATGAAACATGTTTATGCTATTCACCACCTCATTTGAGGTCAATTGCCAAAAATCACCTACTCAGTTTCTTTTACTGACATTTTCTACTAGAGGTAACTCCATAGACCATTTTTATTCCAAATTGCATCCCATGCTCAAACCAATATTTCACACACATTACACATAATAATCATATTTCACTAGTCACTCAAGTCATATATATGACTTTACTCAAAATCACTACTTGGGTCCATTTCACTCAAGAACTACTAATGAGACCATTCTATTTATACAGTTTAGTTTTCATAGTAATTTCTTTACAAAATACTTATTTATCATCTCAGTTCCTCATTATATTAAAATGCAAAAAAGTTTTTTCTCATTTTTAAAACCCCAGGTATTACACATATTGCTAAAAAAATTATTAACGAAACCATATAAGAACAAATAATCGAGGATGGTGCCAATGCAATAGTTTCTCCTATAAGTTATAAGACAAAATGAAAACATGAGCAATTTGATAAATTCGCCATGTGAGGAGAATGGATAGAAGACAATGAATAACATTAGGGGAAGTGTGTTTTATTAATCCACATGTCATTTAGTAAACATGTCATACTACCAATCAATTGAAATTAAAATATAACAAATAAAACTCCAAGCTTGAAAATATGCTTGAAAATATTTTATATATAATTAATTACTTATTAAAATATGGTTAATGCATTGTAATGCCCAAGTGTTAATAAGATTTCAAAGATAATATGATAAATTAATAATTTATAAAATTGTTGCATAATTATTTTAATGAACAACTTAAATTAATAAATGCAGATGAAAAATACAAAATGAGTGGATACTTGTGCATTTAAAAATATATTTAGGCAATTATTTTTAAAGAAATTTGTTAGTAAAATATTATAATTTAATGGTAATTTTTTTTATTTTCTCTATGGTCAAATTAGAATACAAATGGTGGCATGTTAAAATCTCAACTAAGTTGAGATAACATTAGATATTGCATGTTATATAAATTTAACAATAAAAAATAGATGATAATAATAAAAAATGTTGTATCTTCTATTTTCATATGAATAACATTAAATTATCGAATGCTTAGATAGATTATATAGTAAGAATTTAATTTTCTTATAATTTATTCAAAGTTTTAAAAGAATTATTGCATTCTAAGAATTTAAAAGTCTCTTTATAATTGATCTGCCCAACAAATTTTAACAAGCTTTGACTAGCTTTAATGGATTTAAGAAGTAGGGTTAGTTAATTTTTTAAAAAAATTATAAAGCCTCAAATTAGGGGTGCAACTTGGGTTGGGTTAACCCAAACCCGCCCGAACCCAACTTGACATTTTAAAGGTTTGGGTTAATGGGAACCCAAACCCGAATTCTAATTTGGGTTGGGTTAGGTTTGGGTTGATGGCAACCCAACCCAAAACTTGCCCGAATTACATATTATTAGTGACAAAACTAAAAACTATACATTTTTTGCTTCTCATAATTCATATTATATTGTTTCTTCTTTTTGAAATTTCTTTTATGAAGCACAAATGACCTACTAATCTCATATCATTCCCATGATCTTTATCTCTATTCTTAGTACAATCGTATTTCCTCTAGTTGATCTTATCTCCCTAGTTTCATCCTCATCTCCATATCCTTTTTGAAAATCTCCTTAGATATAATTAATGGTTATTTGAACTTATATTTTATTTAGCTACTTGATAAACTTATTATCTTATTTGAATTTAGAACTTTAGTTTGATGTCAGATATGTAAATTTTAAGTATATGATGGATTAATTTTATTTGAATGTTGAAAATGAATAGTTATTTTTTTTAAATTTATTCATATAACCTGAATTCAACCCAAACTTGACCTATCGAATTTGAGTTTGAGGTTTTAAAATTAGGGTTGGGTTAGGGTTAGGGTTGAGGTTTTAGACCTTAGATTAAGGTTAGGGTTGACCTCAACCTGATCCTGACTAACCTGAGTTACACCCTTACCTCAAATAAAAACTTAGTCATTTTCTTTTATTAAATTCAAAGAACTCATAAAAAAATTGCTTAATGGAATTTTATCATAGATTATTGAGCTTAAAAATTATTAATGACCTTTAGTAAATTTAATAAATTTTAATGGGCATTAATAGGTTTTTATATTTTCCTTAACAGGTTTTAACTAGAGGTGTAACTTAGGTAGGGTATCTATGAATCAACTCTGAATTAACTTGATTTTAAATATAGTAAGTTCCTTTATAATTCCCTATAAGGTAGGTTCAGATGAACTTATTTAACTCACATCTAAAATTTAGTTAGATTGAGTTCCAAGGTCTAGATATCTCTAAAGCTGAACCGACTTGCTTAGATTATTTTAAAAATATACATTTAAACTAATTTTTTTTATCTATATCCTTATATCTAGTTCCCATGTATCAAGTATATTTAAAAGTTTAATTGAAAGTCTCATGTTTTATATATTGTTTACAATTTAGGGTAGCATAAAAAATGTATTTACTTTTATTTTAATATATTTTTTAATTATTTATTATCTAATATGCAAAATCAAACTTATAATTAATTGGTTTTAAATAGAAAGCTATACCAACTAAGCCTTTAAAAAAAGTATATGGTTGATTTCAAACCAAATTGAATTAAAAATATTATAGGATAAAACTTTTAGAAATAGGGTTATGGTAAGGTCAATCCCAATGTCTTCAACCTGACACTAATCAACCCAAGTTGGATTCCTATTTTATTAGGGTCCATTTGGATGCATAAGGAAGAAAGTATATTAGTATTATACAATCTCTTATACTCTTTTTTAGACTAATGTGATATTTTAATTATTATAACATCCTTACTTTTTATCGTCATTATCTATATTTTTTATTTTGTTACTTTTTTATTAAAAAGTACATGTTATTAATGTCATCTTCTATTATACTTTATCTTTAGTGAGTTTAAGTAAATTTCAATGGTTGAAATTTATGAGGTTTTAATTTCTTCAAATCTTTTCATAGAACTATATGCTTTCATTGGATTTTAGGGATTTTTTTAAAATTACTTATTAAAATTTTATTTTTGATCAATGACTGTACAAGCTTTAATCAATTTTAATGGGTTTTAGATGTGGAATTTCTTATGCATTTTTTCTATTTTTTAACACCTTTGAGCAAGGAAGCTATGGTGTTTGGTTCCATAGGTCTTAATTTTTTTAAATTATCTATTAAAATTTTATTATTTTAGTGAACCTTAAAAATTTTAAAGAATTTTATTGGTACTAATGATTTTAGTAGTAAACTTAATTATACTTTAAAGAATCTCAACATGTTGAAGTTGTTGAGTTTTTTAGGCTTTTTTTAAATTATCACATAGTTTTGAATAATAAAACTTAAATCATTTACTTTCATTAGGTCATAGGAAAGTTTTAAAAAATTAATTATTAAAATTTTATTATCATTATTTTTTTAAAATTAATAGTTTGAATCTAATTTTATAAAATACAAGAGATTTTTAAAAACTGTATGAAATTTAAATAGTTGCATTAGTTTTGATTTTAGTTTTTTAATTTAAATACAAAAACTAAAATCCTTAAAAAACTACAAAATCCAAATCCAAATCTATATTTTGAGTCTTAGCAACAACCTAAATATTCAAAAAGTTTTTTTATTTTACTTGAAATATTTTTTTGCCAAAACCAAAAAGATTTAAAAAAAAGTCCAATTCTATGGGATAAAATATCTAAAAAAGAAACCAAGAGAAATAATTTATTTGAATTTATTTAAATATCTAAACTTTAGATTTTAAAAATTGGAATAGAATATGAAAAATTATAAATTCTAAATTTAAAATCTAAATATTGAATTTCAAATGTAAAAATGAAATAGAAAAATAAAAAATCATAAAAAATCTAAAATTAAAATCATTCATCATTTTCAAACATAGAAAAATTAAACAAAAAGATAAGAAAGTTGTTTGTTTTTATTTTTTATATAAAAATTTAAAGTATTTTATATTTATTTAAAATTAAAAAAAATTAAATAGGAGCAACTAGGTGCAACACGGCGTACATGTAAGATAGAACACCACCCTCACCTACCGTTTGGGTTCTAGTGGGTCAGAACTCTATGTGAGATATTCACCATCACCCATGTCCAACGTCATCTACCTCTGCAATCCTCCTCCTGACAGCCCCACCTTCCCATCTGCAACTAGGGGTGTGCATGGGCCGGGTTCGGTTAAGGTTCGAGGTTGCCCAACCCTAACCCTATATGTAAAATATGTGCCCAACCCTAACCCCTACCATACTATTAAAACCTTTGCTCAACCCTTACCTTAACCCTTCGGGTTTGGTTCGAGTTCAGTTCAGGGTCGGGCTTTAAATACACACATTATTGAAGTACTCTTGAGGTTAAATTGACAATTTTAGGGGGGGGAAATGTAAAAAATTTGAGTTTTGTCAACAACTTTTTGATCCATATAATAAATAATCTGTTTTGACTGATAACAAGATCATTTAAAGAAAATACTTCATGCATGTTGCTGAATTGAAATATCCTATAAACTCAACTTCAATGATATGAAACTATAGAAAAAAATTCAAATTCAAACATCGATGTTATACAACTTAAAAGAAGGAACATTTTGTTGCTTTAAAGAAAATACATACCATCCATGCAAACCCCTCCATATAATGCAAAGTCCCCATCGCATTCAATTTGTTTCATGGGACATTAGGTCCCCATGACATTCAATCCCCAAGTTGGCAAAGCAAAGTCCTGAGAAAAGAGAGAGATAGATAGAGAGAGAGAGAGCAGTATCATTTCTACTAGTGTTTCCAAGAGGCAGTTGCATAGAATAGACAAAGACAACAAATGTGATTTCCCCATAGGTTACCAAGCATAATAGGCTAAGGAGAGAGTAAGCAGCAAAACCATACAATCAACAATTGCCAGGGAGCTTACCAATCATATAGCCCTGGTCATGAACCAAAATTGCAAGATCCTTGAACATTTCATTCACCTCTCCAATCTGTTGCTAGACATCTTGGATCCCCTATTCTCTTTCCTTAATGATTGCCTCATTGAAGACAATTTCATTATCCAGTAGTAACACTTCCTGCCTGCTAAATGGAAGGACAAGATTCAAGTTGACAAGTAAAAACACTTTCTGGATGCCCTTCTTAGTTAAGCAAAGTCCTAACCATTAATTGGATCTAAGCATGAAGTGAAGGGGCAGACCTAGAAGCCAGAATGGGTTGAATCTAAATCAAAAGGTAATGCATTTATGGTTATGAATGAACTAAAGCATTCTATAGTACATATCCAACAAAAAAAGAACAGGAAACTAAAAAAAATAAGGTTTCCTAGCCCACATAACCTCCCAAAAGGACAGAAGGTGCCTGACAAGTGGAACAGCATGTAACCCATGTTTTCAGTGAACAACACTCATGTATCTTGTAGTCAAGTGCATTAGGTTGGTCAACTATTGGTAGGAAATTACTTACCAATCAAGCAGGTCAGAGCAGAGTTCCTCAAATTTGGCCCTTGTAAGGGTTTTTTCAATGTGCTTGGGGCCATCAGCCGTTGCAGTGATGAAAGGTAAACTAGCAGAAATAAATAGTTATTCTCAGTAAAACATAATATAGTAAAACTTATTATAAAGAGATAAAAGTACAAATTGCAAGGGGACCAACCAAACTCCTCTGAGCATGAAGACAATGAAAAACTTGTTATTTGTTTGAGTCAATGATGAAAGCTCCATCTTGGCCTTCTTTGCAGTTCCAGTAAGTTGCTGAAGGGCTTGTTTGTCCTTAAGAAGATCAATGCCTTCATCTTTCTTGAAGTTTGTTGCAAGCCAATCAACAATTCTCTATTTCATTAAAGGCACATATTTGAAACCCAATAAACCATGATACAATAAGCTTGCTACAAAAAAAAAAACTCCTCAAAATTCTTGTAAATGAAACATATAAGAATGTACCTTATCAAAGTCATCATCACCCAAATGTGTATCCCCAGATGTTGAGAGAACCTCAAATACACCATCACCAACCTTAAGAACTGCACTCTAGGTACTCAATCATTCAATATAAAAAGTAAGTGGAACAAATCAAAGAACAAACTTTTTTCTCAAGTCATGTGCAAGCTAAAAGAAATGAGCTTAGCCATCTAGTTGTTAGCTATGAAATGACTTCCAATTATTGCTCTACTATAGGTAGAATCAATCTTCCACTCCTTAAGGGTATATGGCAATCATGCACATAACGGATTTGACACATAACAGACACATAAAAGGACAGAAAAGTTATCAAGCCACAATCCCATAATACAAACTGCCCCAAGTAGCTAGACTTGCCAAAACCCTTAGCACAACACTCAAACCATTATAATAACATGAAACCATTGTAAAATAACTTAAAAGCACAAAATTTCTTGATAATTCTTTATAACATAGACCCATGTTTTAGAAATATGCTCTTCTAACCGAATTTTCCTTCCCTGAAAAACATACAAGTAACATCTTTAGCATCTTCATATTATAATGTTTAACTACTTGGTAAAACTTGAAATTTAATTTAATACCTCAAGCATAACATCATGGAGAAACTCAGACAGTATCAGTGTCAATGGTAGCTTTCATACTAGAACTTGCACCTGTAAAGTAAAGAACACAATATTTAATAAGATGACACACAAATTAGTTATTTTGGAAATAATAAATTATAAAAATTACCTATAGATTCCACTCTTGTCTGATCCCCCTCCAAGCCCAACTAATCTTGTGCACAAATTAAACTTTCTATGATATCAAGTGTTAATGCACTTCGATAGTCATCAAGAACTCGCCCTCCAGTGCTAAATGCGAATTCTGATGCAACTGTAGTAATAGGAATTGCCAATATATCCCGTGCCATTTGAAACAAAATATGATACTTAGACATCATAGACCACCATCTTAAAGCATTAAAGTTGGGGGAATCATCTTCCATTTCATCTTCCAAATATCGGTCAACCTTAGTTTTCAAAACCATTACTTTGGTAATTGCTTTAAATTCATGATAATCATTACTTGCTCTAACCTTGGAACTAGCCACGTCTATTGCACTTTGTTGAATAACTTCATGACCATCATCAAAAGAAGAATACCTTTTCTGATAAATTCGAAACAATTTTCTAAATCCACTGTCAACCTTTTTAATAAGTTCCTCTCCCTTTTCATTCCCATAAAGCTTTCTATAACAAAATGCAACATATCCTATCTTGTACTGTGGATCCAGGATACATGCAAAAATCAATAATAAATTGCACTTTTCTAGCCCACCCTAATATTTCTCAAAATTTCCCTTCATACAGACATAGCATAAAGGAGTGAAGTTGAATCGCTTGATATTTCATACAATAATTTCTCAATCTTATAAAGCTCAACAAAAAAATTATTACCAGTTGCATATAAAGATCTGAACAAATAAACCATAACATCATAAAAGTTCCTTAAGAAATCATAATAAATTGATGCAACTTCCCAATCTACAACAGTTGGAAGATCCAGTTTTTGAAAACTATTGTCCTTTACATCCAAACGCACAAAGACCTTTTGAAATTTTATTACCCTTTCTAGCATGAGATATGTAGAATTCCATCTTGTAGGGCAATCCAAGATAAGACCAGCTGTTGTATCAATATTTAGCTTAGTAGCACATTTTTCAAAGTGTTGTTGTCTTGAGGGAGAATTCCTAACATATCTCACAATGTTTCGAATACGGTCAATGGATTCAGCCTTTTCATCTAATCCTTCTTTCACAATAAGATTTATAATATGTGCAGCACATCGCACATGAAAGTAGTCTCCATCCAATAATAAATCTGAATAGCCCAAAAGCATTGTTTTCAAATAATGTATAACAACATCATTTGCACTTGTATTGTCAATAGTTAATGTCAAATAGGCTTTTTGTAAACCCTATTGAACTAAACATGCTTCGAGTGATTCTATAATTGCTTCACCAGTGTGTGGAGACTTTAACTTATTAAAACTAATAATTTTTTTTGGAATTTCCACTCTTGATCAATAAAATGAGCAGTCATACACATGTATTCCATATTCTGGTTGGAAGTCCATAAATCTGTTGTCAAGCAAACATTTTTAAACATTTTCAACAAAAAACTATTCCAACTTCTTTCTCTCTTCTTTATTTATTTCTTTCACATCTCTACTCACCGTTGTTTTAAACATTATCTTGAACATTGGGCACAATCCATGAAGTAAATCTCGAAACCCTCTTTTTTTCACTGCCGCAAAAGGCACCTCATCAATAATGACATATCTTACAAGATCTTTTCTAGATCTTTGTTGATCAAATTTCCAAGTAGACAACTCTTTTTCACCATTAGATTGACTACCTTGGCCTTTTGTGGAAATGGAATAGCTCAATAACTGTTGCTTCCCTCCTCCTCGGGTGTTATTTTTAGAATAATTGTCTAAATGTCTTTTAAGGCTAACAGTACCATTTTTAGTATTGCACTTCAGCTTTGCTTTACAGAAATCACATCTAGCATAATCATCTTTTTTTCCTGCTAATCTAGGCAATTTTTTCATATGTTCCCACACCCCAGACTTCAATTATGACTTTAATCGTTTAGATGATTTCTCAGACTCAATATTAGCCATTGGCTCACACTCAGAATTGCTTGTTAGGATAGGAGAATTTGAAACCACAATATCTTCTTCCATATTTCCTAATAATGATTAAATTGTACAAGTTAAAGAAATATAAATAACCATCTAAAACATGTTTATGCAATTCTAAAGACATCATAATTAATATAAATATCAATAAAAGATGAGTAAAGATGAGTGTTGCTAATGCACTTGCATTACTAACGCATCCAAACAAAGACATGTAAAGGATTTTTCATGTAAATTTATTATTTTTTTACTTTTTATTTGGGATTTTTGTAATGCTTGTTTTAGTTGTCTACTCATTTTGGACTTGAAAAAAAATTATTTCTTAACTCATCCTGGCTTAATTTAAAGATTAGAATTATGTGGATTTGTACTTTGACTTAACACCTCATTCATCCTTCTTTTCATGCATCAAAACTATATCGAGCTTAAAGCATAGCATGCACATCATTTTTTAAATATATTATTTATTTATTTATATATTTATTCTAATCAAAAGTCTTCTCTTGTGAGATTTAATTAAGAATTACAACATACTTGATTTGGGTGCACTAATTTCAATGTAATTTTAATTTGCCACAATAATAAATTGAATACATTACAATTTCAATTTATTTAGTAATTAACATCTGTATATATATGGGCCTCTTGATTTTTGGGGTCAATGCCATTAAGTTGGCCTGGTATAATCACTTGTTCTCCTAAGAAATGCATGAATGGAAATTGATTTTGTTCTTTTTTTAAGCAATAGGTAAGAGAGACTATGCATCAACTGTAGTTGTTAATCTTCTGCACGCCAAATTCACCTCTGAAAACATCAATAAACTAGCTAAACTGGCTGTTGGGTTTGGACTATTTTTTGCATGCGAAGGTTTTGGTGGAAGGATATGTACATTGTTTGTTAGGATTGTGGAATTGGGATATGAGCCAAAGATTGAAAAGAGAGAAGATGGGAAGTGGGCTTGTTGGGATTTCCATGCTTTTGCAATTGAAAGCTCCTAAAACTACAAATGGACGGATAAAAAGGAGGAGAAGGCTTGGGAAATGCATAGAATGGTGTAAGTGGGTAACACCTTCTTTCCTTTCTCTTGGATTAGCATTTTCAGAAAGCTAGGTATGCGATGGGAATGGCATTTCTGAAAGTTTGGTGGCCGTGATGGGGAGAGATGGGATAGTGGGTTACTTGACCTCGCCGTCAGCAGCTGTCCACCAATGATGCACTCAGCCCTCCACTACAACGATTTTGGGTAGAAAGAAGAAGAGGGAAAGGAAGAGAAAGGGAGCATAAGAGAAACGGAGTAGGGCCGGTGTTGGAAATGGGAGCAGGGCTGCGAGAGAGAAAGGGAGTGGGGCTGTGCCACTGCGAGAGAGAAAGGAAGCGAAAATGGGAGTGGGGCTGCACCGTTGTAGGTGAGAGCTAGGGTAGAAATAAATGGGGGTAGATATTTTTAGATTTTTTTTTAATGTACACCAGGTTTGGGCTTGGTCTGGGTACCCAAACCATGAACCCCTACTAAACCCACCACCTTATCGGGTTCAGGTCAAACTTAACTCAAGTTTAGTTTTTATGAGGATTTCTTAGCCCAACCCTAGCCAAATTTGGGTTCGGTTTGGGTGGGTTTGGGCTAAACCCGAGCCCATGCACACTCCTATCTACAACTACATCAGCATCCTCTTCAATAAAGACTGCACTGGTTCCTTCACTTAGATTAACCTCACCCATAAAACTTAAGATTTTCTAAATCTCGCTACCATCTATTTCTCTCGCTCTTCTTCCAAACCATCCCGAAATTGTTAATAGATACATACATATACATACATATAGAGTAATGCTATGCTACATTATGGAGTGTAAATAGATTTATGCTCTCCATCAAGATAGTTGTAGAATGAATCCAATAGTTTGCATTATTTTGCAATAGGCTGTGTATAGAAATTCCTACAAGAGTGTATATTGTTATAGACACCCATATGTGTGGAGGACTCCTCTCCCATTCCACTTCCAACACTAGCTAGCCACTTGTGGATTGTGTAGCAATGCAATTTCTAACTGTGATAAAATTGACATTGCAAAAAAAAAAAAAGCAAAATAAGAACTTAATTAATAACTAAATAAAAAATCAAAATAAAGTAAATGGAATAATATTAAGACTATATTAATGAAGATAGAGTTGATCCTGACAAAGTAAATTTAATGGTGTAAAAAATATGCTTTATAGGAGAATTGATAACTATTTTCCAATTCTTTTTTAATTAGCTAATATAAAAGAAAGATAAAATGATTTAGTCATTTTCATGGGGTTGAAATTTTGGTCCTATCCTTTTCTTTTTTCCTTTTTTTGAGCCCATTGTGAAAGCTTCTACTTGCTAAAACACATATATCAGTCCATATTTTGATGATTAACAAAATCAATTTGGAAATATACATGAAAGTTATCAAAACTTACAAATTATCAAAGTGCAGAAAATAGAGTGCAGACAGCAACTGATAAGCGTAGTAGCCTGAAGGATACCACCTGCCCCTCAACCGCATTGCAGTCACCCGCAGATACTGCCTGTGGTGTTCTAGCAAGAAGTGTAGTCCTTGGACAACTGTAGTCAATATCGCACCTGCTTGCGAGTAGCGCATGCGACCCTAAAGCTGGAACCTGAGGCACTATCACAAACTGCGTGTTGCACCTAAATGAAGTACCACTCGGCAAGCCCATGCCACTTGTGCATACTGCCTAAAGTGCAGCCAATATTGCACTCGCCTACAAATGGATAGCAATATGGATTATGAAGTTTGATAGGATTTCGACCACAATTATTATCCAAGCTGTCTGCTATATCGCCTATCAACCGCAGTTGATTACCGCAGCTACCTACAATCCGCTCGCTGACTCCAATGATGTTATAACGCATTCAATGCACACTAACCACTTCCAATGGTTGAGATTTTAGAAGAACTATATAAGGACTAATGTTGGGAAGTAATAATCTTCAAGATATTTTTGCAACCCAAGGCCAAAGCACTAAACTTTCACTATCCTCATTCAAGAACTCTCAACCTTCATTATTCTTCATTCAAAGCCTTCATCATCAATATAAAAGAGAAGATCCTTTGCATCAAAGTTAGCTATTCAAAGATCATAAAGGCTTCCAACGCTTTTATTAATACAGTACTCAAAAGTATAAATTCTTTCTTATTTTAATTTTTGTGTAGTCCTTGAGTTGATATAAGAGACTAATCTCAAGAGGAACAAGTGTGATTATTTGAGTGTATCTTATAATTAACTTGTTGATATGTATTATACCCCTTAAATTTGGAATCTAAAAGAGTATTAAAAGCATTAGTTATTATGCCCTCTTAAGCTAGAATCAAGAAGAGTGCAAAACGCATTAATTGTTTATGCCTCCTAGAGCTAAAATCTAGAAGAGTGTAGTAGCACTAATATGTATTTCCTATAAGAAATAGTGAAATCCAAAACACAAGGGATGTGTGCTTAGAATAGTAGATGTGATACCTCGTTGTTCCCACATGCAGCCCATTGGAGGGGTACAACAATGACAGCAACATTTACGGACGCATGGGCGTGAGGTAGTAAGCATGGGGTGAGTTGCATGGGCTACCATGCATGGCCATCTCCACCTTTGGGAAATGAGGACGCGAGTGAGAGAGGGGAGGAGGCATTGTTGCTATAGAAACGCTGTTGCTATGAGAAGTGCCATGATCAAGAGAAGAATCGATTGAAACCTTTGTGGGTCATCACAGAGGTAAGTGGATAGATAGACCTCTTTTTACTTGCAAAATTTTAGATCCATAAAGTCTGTATATACACATTGTGTTTACATGACTTTTAATGGCATGGATATGTGTTATGTGTAAGTTTTATGCTCAAAATAGGGAGATGAATGAAGTGTATTGTACATGCCAAATGGATTAAAATGATTCATAAAGTAAATCAAAAATATTAATTTTTGGGTTATTTGTAAGGCTTGATTTGTGAATCTGATCCATCTAATGTGTCTGTCATATGTGCATTTAGCTTCCATGTAAATTTCATGAATTTTAAATGAGACATGATTAATGATTTTAATATAATTATTATCTGCATTGGAAATAAACTTTTATGTCGTATCATGTAAATGAAGGAATTTAATATGATATAAAGGTCTTAAAATGAAACTCTCTCCAAGTAGAATACATCATAAGTTTTGGATTTATGTAATGATGTGCGTATATACATTTATTAACAAAAATTAGAAATGTCATTAAACCTTGGACTTTTGGGCCATAGAACACTTGTGGACCATACTAGATGCTCAAGATATGTTATAGTCATTTTACAAATGAATCTCTAAAGTTTGGAGGTTTTAGGAATATCATAAAATGAGATTTTTAATAAAAAAATAAAAAAGGGGGACAAACGTCCTTGCCCAAAATAACACTAGCAGCATTGCTGCTTGAGTCTACAAGTGGGTTGGCCCCAGGCTAGCTCAGCATTGTAGCACCAAGCTTTAGCCTAGCACCAGCACCAAGTTAAGCCAAGCTAGGCCAAAGCCCAGGTGAGAGCCTAGTGGTGGCGGTGACGGCCTCTAGCCACCGTAGTTCAGTGGGCTTAGGCCCATCTAGAGAGTTCAGATGGTTGGCGAGCCTAGGCACATGGCCCAGTCATCCAGCCCAATTGGGTTTCACTAGTGGTGGCTCAGGCGCCCTAGTGGCGGCATCCGACGACCAGTCCGATAAGACTGTACGGACGGTCTATATTGTTTTTGACATATCTAGACCATCTGATCTTCGATTTGGGTGATCCAATAGTCGATTTTGGGGTATTTTGATGTTTTGAATCCAATGGAATGGTCAGATTATCCACAAAGTGAATTAATCATGGAAAAATGAGTGATTATATTTATTTTATTGATTTATAGACCCCACAAACTCTAAATTGGACGATATGATTGTTGATCTTAAGGTTTTTAGATGTAATAAATCTAATGGAAGGGTCAGATTGTCCAAAAAATGACTAAATCATGTGAAATTTAATGATTATATTTAATTTATTAATTTTTAGACACCATAATCACTAATTTGAATGATCAGATAATTGATTTTAAGGTTTTTAGTCATTTTGGATCCAATGGAAGGGTTAGATCACCAAAATAATGGCTAGATTATGCATTTTTATTAGACAACTATGAAAGAAGGGGTTTACTTGTATGAATTGATGTGTGATTCACTAATCTAGGTTGGTTATGGTCTAAGATAGATTTTTCTATTATTATCCAATAAATTGCATATGGTTAATTATGCTGCTTGTGGAGCTCACCGGTTGAGTTGCCTTCTAAGTGGGCTGGCTCAGGTGGTCTGGAGTGCATTACAAGGACATTGGATTATTTTGTCAGTGACACTTCTAGTTGAGCTTGGCGGTTGAGCTATCCTACAAGTGGGCTGGCCCGAGTGGCTTGGAGTGTACAACATCTGATGAGATTTGCATATTGACAGTGGAGCTGCTTTATTAGGCTAGCCTGGAATATATGCATACTGATGATGGCACATGTTGTGGATTATTTTTGATACACATGCTAATTGTATCTATCCTACTTACTGAGTTATGACTCACCCCTTCTTAATTTATTTTTTTCAGAGAATATAGCACGAGGAGTGCATTAGTTTGTGATGAAAGGGATAGATGATGCTCAGTGTCATTCCAAATAAATGTTAAAGATAATTATGTCTATTATTGTATGAGACTTGTATTGTGGAATCGACATGTATTGTTATACATTATGATTCCATTTTTATTTGTGGTTATTTATGTGGTTGTGTATTATCTTAAGTACGATAGATCCAAGAAGAATTAGCCATTAGTTTAAAAATGACATTTACTTATGTTATTTCTGGGCTAGGTCATGATGGTTGGTATTAGAGCAAATTGCACTTGGAATAAGATGTACATGATGCATAAGAGGACTGAGTACAAATAAAAGAGAAAGTTGGATAAGAATGAGTGCCTTACATAGATGCTTATATTTAAGAATTCCTTCACATTTCATTCTTTTAGTGTATTCTTTTCACAAAGCAATGAATTATTACTAATATTGATCTATCGTAAAGAGAGATGGATCTAGTAACTAACGCTAAGCCCGAGATATCTGCGATGAGCCAACTAGCTTAGCCTTATACTGGGACTGGTCCTAGTTAGCTACTTATTAAATCAAAAGGGGAACCAACTCTGAAAGAGAGAATGAGTAGCCAAGAAGCTACTATGAATGAAGTGGTGAGATGGATGTAGAAGCTGCGTGAGTTATTTATCATCTCTCAACAGCAGACAATGGGGGGGGCCATCCCAGCCTACTCCGCCTCAGATAGCAACAGTTGCACCGTCACCTACTTCACAGATTTTGCAGGTTCTGAATGATCGCGTGGAGGGGCAAAACATATCCCTGACTATTATACTTGATTAGCGAGGTCAAGGAGAGGATGTTTCTCATGTTACTACAAGATTAGGATAGTCTATGGGAGAGTAGCTAGCACAGGCTATCGTTGGTAGTCAGGGTGGAATGGCTAAGGGACAAACTGGAGCAGTAGAAGGGATAAGTGAGTCCCAGTCAGTAGCTACTTAATAGACAATAATAAAAGGGAGATGTCCTAAGAAAAATTCCAAGAAGGAATAAGAAAGAAAAGACTCTGATTCCTTCCACAAAATGAGTCTTCCCACCTTTGTTGGGGGGAGATAATGTAGTAGCAGCAGACTGAATGGATGAAATAGACAAGGCCTTTGATTTCCTGAATATCTCGGATAACTAGAGAGTTTGGTTCAGAACCATCAAATTGGTGAGCGAGGCCCATCGCTAGTGGGCAGCTGAAAGGAGAGGCCTTAAGAGTCTGAGGATAGATATTACTTGGGACAGATTCAAGGAAGCTTTCTTTGAAAAGTTCTTTTCATTGACACTTCGAATAGAGAAGGCTTGAGAGTTTGTAGAACTGCAACAGAGATCCATATCTGTGTCTCAATATGAGACTAAGTTCTCCACTCTGATTCATTTTACTCTAGAAGCTATTGCCAATGATGACATTATTGGTCCTATAGGTTAGGATAAAACCCAAGAGGGGAGGGGTGAATTGGGTACTTAAAAATTATTTCTCAACCCCTTTAGGATTACTTTTCCCTCTAGCAATCAATCATTTGAACACAAAATACATAAGACACAATGATTTTTATAGTGTCTCGAGCAAACAATCTACTTCACTCTTCCAAGATCACTTTTCTTTTAGTGTCTTGGGTTCCACTATTCTTAATAGCAGAAATACAATAGTGTCCCTAACACTTTTCTAGATTATAGCTCTAGGAGGCGTAAACAAGTATCCTCAACACTTTTCTGGATTCTAGTTCTAGGGAGCATAAACATAGTGCTCCCAGCACTCTTCTAGATTTTAGCTCTAGGGGGCATAGATAAACAATTCATATTTACACTTATACAGTCATAACTCTTCTTGATTCTAGTCATAAACACTGGCTCAAGGAACAAGATATGAATATCAAAAGTTTAAGCATAAGAATTTCTCAGTAAGCATAGGGGAAGTTTTCTAAAAGTTGAATCTAGAGATAAATAATCTTCCTAATGGTAGTTGAGAGCCTTCAAGGAAAGTTGAGGAAAGTTTGAATGCAAGGTTCTTAAATCCTGAAGGATTGTAGAAGGTTTAGCTCAGATCAATAAATGCTCTTAAGAAGGTTTGAATGATTCTCTCAATCACTTTGTTAGTTCCTTCTGCTTCAATGATGCTTCATTTATAGTTGTTTTGAATTCTAGTTGTTGGTGGTAGGTGAGCTCCATTAATCACAAAAGACAATCTGATTGGCACATTTTGAATCTTTTGACTTCTGCTTATTCCTCGTATATTGTAATGCCTACAGCACCAACCTTGGAGAAGATGATTTTAGGTTTCTCAATAAGCTCTGGTCGAGGTATTACTACATTGGCTACTGATTTTACCAATATAGAAATATCATTATTAATGATGGGCGAAGGCCAACGATTTGTTTTGACTATTGCTCATCTTTTACTTATAATAGATGAAGTATCTGTCAAGGTGTCCTTAAGATAGAGTTCCTTCGTCTTTGTCTTTTGTGAGTAACAGACAAATCATTCTTTCTATTTACTACCAGATGAATTTTGCCATTTAAATTCTTTGTCTGTTGCATCATAGAGGCATAAGTGTCTTGTTGCTTCATTGCTTTATCTATTAGATTTGTCTGTTGTGAGTGATAGAAGAAGTATTGGATTGCAGGCAGGTTTTCTTCATGCCTTTATTTGATGGAGTATTTCTCCGCTTTGTCTGTTGACAACAGATGATCATTGACAAATTCTTTATTATGCCAGATGCTTTTGCTTCTTCTACTTTGTCTGTCAACGGTAGATGATTATTGGCTTATTTATGACAGATGAAGTTTTTGCTCTGTCATACGATTCTTGCTTCTCCACTTTATCTATTGTTGGCACACGAAGTCTTCTACTGAAAAAATCTTCACTTCTTCCACCTTTGTCTATTCTCATTAGATGACCATTGATATAACTGCGGCTTGCTTATGATAGGCAAAATATGTTGTATATATATTGTCATGCATCCATCAGATGTAGTTTTTCTTTTTGACAAACAAATGGAAAATGGCCAAGTCCTTTTCATTTGTGCTTTGTCTGTTATGATACTTCATCTTTTGCTTCTTTATTTGCTCAAGCCTTGTTGCTATGGAATATGTTTTCTGTGCTCATTTTTCTCTAAGACCTGCAACTTGATTTTGCATACTAAAACTTGATAATAACTATTAATACATAATCTTTAACCAAGTTTTATTTATCATTAAAACCATGTATTTATTTCAACATTCTCCCCTATTTTGATGATGACAAAACTTGATTAAAAATTATCTTATAAAATAATCTCCCCATGAATGTATGCAGATAAAAATATTTGCAATGTTTAATCATTCCACAAGTTGCCATATTCTAATGTTTACTTATCTTGTTATATGTATATATATTCTCTCCCTGATTATTTAGAATGTATTCTCCTCCTAATTTATTATGTGTTTATGCAGTTTATATTTCTTGTTTGAGATAATTTGCATATGCTTGCTCCCCCTTTTTATCATAAGCAAAAAAACATAAGTCCTCCTAGTAAGATACACACACACACAGATAGAAGTAGCCAGAAAATAAGAAAAATATTTCATTTTATTTCAATACAAACAAAGTTACAGAATGATGATAAGACAATAAACACTCAACCTATGTGTAAAGATCAGGAGAGGTTGTGTGTGAGACTGTAGACGAGGGGGGAGTGTAGTGAGACGAGAACTTTGTATCATAGTGGGTGATATAAAGTTTCGAGGAAGAGAAGAAAGAAAGGAGATGATAATGAAGCTATTAGTGCTTCCTTTCCCTTCTCTTTAAGGGCCCCAGTTAATGTGGAGGTTGGATCCAGGGGCAAAAATGGCTGAGATATGAATTATAATTTTGAAAGCCACATCTTGAAGAGAAATGCTGTTGTTAATGAAGATAATCTGGAGCATTATTGCAAGCAGGAGCAATATCATCCCAGTAAGAAAAGTGAAAGATCTTCCTTTAGTACTTTAAATTCCACCACTCAATGGGCTTTCTACTAGAATTTCTTTTTAAGGACCTTGCCCTGAGTTTCTTCATTGTTATGGTATAGAGAAAGATTGTTATTCAGGAGTTAAATAGATTGATTGTGGGGGCTATACGAGGTGCATGATGTAATTTTTCAAGGAAGGGAGAGTAACTAGTGCTAAAAATAGTATTGGATGTGATAACCATAGCTTTAAGTTAATGCTAATAAGAAAACGAGGTGTACTAAATCTCAAAAAATAATCTTTAGATGAAGTGCGAATAGGGCATTTGATTCGAATAACTTATTTCGTCTGAGACGAAGTTTAGTCTCAAGAAAGCATATTCAACATTGCAATTTCAAGCATAGAAACATTAGAAATTTTATGCTTAGATCATCACATTAGTCATACCTAATTCTCCTCTAATGTTGCAGAAGGTGTCTAAGGATAGTGGTTTAGTAAAAGTATCAGCAAGTTGTGCCTTTGTGGGCACATATTCTAAACATATATCATATTTCTCAACATGATCTCTAATAAAGTGGTGCCTGATTTCTATATGCTTAGTTCTTGAATGTAAAGCATGATTCTTTGTCAAGCATATAACATTAGTGTTATTACATTTAATGGGTATATCTCTATAGCTCAGTCCATAATCAAGAAGTTGTTGTTTCATCCACAATAATTGAGTGCAACAACTTCCAGTTGTTATATATTCAGCTTTTGCTATAGAGAGAGCAACACTGGTCTATTTTCTAGAAAACCATGATACTAAACTATTTTCTAGAAATTGATAGGTTCCATTAGTACTTCTTTTATCAACTTTATATCCTCCAAAATCAACATCAGAATATCCAATGATTTCAAAATCAGTTCCTTTGGGATAATAAAGTCCTAGATTTGGTGTGTCAACTAGGTACTTAAATATTCATTTTACTATAGTGAGGTGTGATTCTCTAGGACAAGATTGAAATCTAGTAGATAAGCATACACTAAATAGAATATCTGGTCTAGATGCAGTAAGATAAAGAAGAGATCCAATCATACTTCTATATTATTTTTGATCTATAAGTTTACCTTTTTCATCCTTGTCCAGCCTTGTTGATGTGCTCATTGGAGTGCTTGCTGCCTTAACTTCTTCCATTTTGAACTTCTTTGACATCTCTCTAGTATATTTTGATTGACAAATATAGTTTCCATCATCTCTTTGCATGATTTGTAATCCAAGGAGGTAATTTAATTCTCCAATCATATTCATTTCAAATTCAACTTGCATAATCTTTAAAAAATGTTGACAAAGTTTTTCATTAGTAACTCCAAATATAATGTCATCCACATAAATTTGAACTACAAGATATCTTTATCAATATTTTGATAAATAGACTGGTGTCAACCTTTTCTCTTTTGAATTTATGATCACTTACGAATTTGCTCAACCTTTCATACTAAGCTCTTGGAGCTTCAGGGGCTTCTAACCTAGCTACAGGGGCATATGATTCTTCAAAATCAATTCCTTCTTTTTGAGAGTAACATTTAGCAACTAATTGTGACTTGTTTCTTACAACTAGCCCACTTTCATCCAGTTTGTTTTTGAATACCCATTTAGCTCTAATTACATTAACATTTTCTAGTTTTGGAACTAGTTCCCATACTTTGTTTCTTTCAAACTGGTTTAGCTCTTCTCTCATTGCTACAATCCAACTTTCATCATTCAAGGCTTGATCAATGTTAGCTGGTTCTATTGTAAATATGAAGGTATAATGACCATAGACATTTTATATAGATCTTCTTGTTTTGACACCATCATATACATTTTTTATAATTTGCTTTCTAGGATGAGCAGTAACAAATCTCAAATTAATAGGGGGTTGATAAAGAACATTACCTACTTTTACCTTCTCGTCATTTTTTGAACTTTGTATGTCCTCATCATTGGTGTCATTCTCTTAATCCTTTAATTTGAGCTTCTTCATATTTGTTGCAACTTCATCTGCATCACTATCATTCTCTTTTCTCGTGTTTATATTTGCTTTATCAAATTTAACATGTGTAGACTCTTCTACAACCTGAGTTTTCTTAATGTAGACTCTAAATGCTCTACTGTTGGAAGAGTAACCAAGAAAGATAACTTCATCGCTCTTTGGATCAAACTTTCCAAGATTACCTTTCCCATTGTTCAGCACATAACATAAGCATCCAAAGGGATGGAAATATGAAATGTTTGGTTTTTTTCCTTTCCAAAGGTCGTATGGGATTTTCTTTAAGATTGCTCTCATGGTGAACCTATTCAGCACATGGCAATCTGTACTTACTGCTTCTCTCTAGAATCTTTTGGATAATTTATTGTCATTTAGCATGGTTCTTGTCATTTCCTGAATTGTCCTATTCTTTCTTTCCATAACTCCATTTTGCTGAGGAGTTCTAGGGGATGAAAAACTATGGTGAATTTCTTTTTCATTACAAAAATTAATGAATCTTCTATTCTCAAATTCACCACTATGATCACTGCGGATGGATACAATAGACATTTGTTTCTCATTTTAAACTAGCTTTGAAAAAGAATAGAACATTGAGAATGCTTTGTCTTTGCTAGTAAAGAGAATTACTCATTTAAATCTAGAGTAGTCATCCACTATCATATATACATATCTTTTTCTTCCAAGTGTGACTATTTCTGATGGTCCAAATAAGTCCATATGTAATAGTTTTAGAGGTCTAGATGTGGATACTTCATTCTTAGGATGGAAGGATACTTTGTTTTGATAGTTGACAGGATTTGCATATTTGATTTTTGTCATAATTTAATTTTGGTAGACCAATCACAAGATCCTTTTTCTGCAAATACTTGATATTTGACATATTGATATGTCCCATTCTCTTGTGCCATAGCCATGGATCATCCTTAACTTTAATTAAGCATTTTCCAACTATATCATCCAGCTATACTAGATAAATATATTTCCATGCCTTTTTTTGCTAAACAGTAGATCATTGTCTATATTGAATACATTACATGCAGATGATTCAAATATAACTTTGTGACCCTTGTCACATAATTGACTGATGCTTAGTAGATTATGCTTGAGTCCTTCTATATATAATACATCTTCTATGCATGCGTTGAACAAACCATAAATTTTACCTATTCCCTTGATAAGACCTTTATCATTATTGTCGAATGCTACTGTTCCTCCATCCATTGGTTTTAATTCTTTAAACATCTTTTTGTTCCAAGTCATACGTCTCGAACAACCACTATCCATGAACCATGCATTTCCTGATGTAGCTTTGAGACTTACCTAAATTTAAAGCAAATCTTCTTCTTACCCTATTGGTACCCAAGTATTGGATAGAATGATGTTAGTGGAAATGTGTGTGTTATAGGTGTGTGCTCATTCCTTGCATTTTTATCTCATCTTAGCACCTTTTGATTGCATCTTTTTGGCATAGTAATCATACACTTTATATCCAAATTTGTTGCAGAAATAACAAAAATTTGGGACTCTAACAGATACAATATATTCCACTGGTTTCTTTATACATGGATAATTCATGAGACTTCTAATGTTTGGACAATTCTCTTTTTTGTTTATGAGATTCATTCCTTGAACCATCCAACAAATTTCTATAAATTTTCATCATCTGATTGTTCACATCCTAGTCCCTTTTTGTTGGTTTGACCAATCATTCTCATAAATTTGGCCACAGACTCTCCTAGATTGAAGAATTTACTCAGCATATTGTTTAATATTTCTATCTCTTTCTTTAGATCTCCAACTTCCTTTTGTAGAGATAAATTCCTTTATGCTAGAATGGAATTTACTTTGATAGTTGCATCAAAGTGTTTTTTCTTTTGACTAAATTTCTGGCCGAGTGATTCAAACTCATTGAAGAGAGAGTTGTATGATTATTGTAACTCATCAAATTTTTTCATTTAACACAAGTGCTATTTGAATTTGAAGAGTCAAAACTGTAAGAGTAGTAAGAGTTTACCTTTGTTTCTAGGTCCGTTGTGCATTATTCTTTGATGGTGATTTTATCTATTGAGTCATTCTCCATCTGGGCTATGTAGCATATTCTTGTAAGATGTTCAACTTCATTATCATCTTTCTCTATCAAGCTTGTTGTAGATGAATCTTCATCATTCATGTACATTCCTTTAACTTGGTTTCTTGAGGAATTTTTGAAGTATTTCTTTTCTTTTCTATTATCCTTCTCATTTATGTTTACCTTTTCTTTATTGGGACACTCAGCAGACATGTGTCCAATTCCTCCACATCTATAGCATGTGGGGATATCCTTCTTTCTTTCAGCTATTTTCTTCTATTGTCTAGGCTATCTCCTTAAGGTGCTACCTCTACTGCTTCTTGCAAATCTTCTGAAATTTCTGACCAACGTGGCCATATCATCTTCAGATTGTAATGCCAGATCACTGTTGCTCTCTTTGGTTACTTTTAGAGCAATACTCTTCTTTGATTTTGTTGGCTCTCCTCTTTTGTTCTTGATTAGCTCATATGACATCAATGAGCTGATAAGATTATCCACTAAAAGAGTATTTAGATCCTTTGCTTCCTCTATTACCATGATCTTATAGTTCTATGAATCTGGTAACACTCTTAGTATCTTTATTACTTGTTTAGAATTTGTAACTTCTTTTTCCAAACCTTTCAAAGCGTTAGTAACTTTAGAAAAATGAACACACATTTCAGATATACTTTCTCCTTCCTTCATTCTAAAATTTTCTGGTTCTCCTATCAACATATTCCTTTTGGTTCCCTTGACTTGTGAGGAACCTTCATAAATAGACACTAATTTATCCCATATATCCTTTTCAGTAGTGCAAGAGGATACTCTGTCAACTCAGATGAGGATAGTCCACAAAATAAAGAATTCATAGCCTTTGCATTATTTTGGACTAAGGTGGCTTCCTCTTTGGTCCATGCATCTACTTCAGTAGTGGGAAGAGTGATTCTGACTTTAATAGCTCTCCAAGATTCTATATCATTAGTTATAATAAATTATTTCATCCTTAACTTCTAGTAAGTGAAGTTAGTTCCATCAAGTAGGGGTGACCAGGAAGATAATTGCACATCAGCGAATATTTATAATGAGGATGATGGATTTGCCATTGGATCACTACAAGTGTTTATGTAGTCTGCTCTGATACCACTTGTTAGTCCCGTAGGTTAGGCTAAAACCCAAGAGGGGAGGGGTGAATTGGGTACTTAAAAATTATTTCTCAACCCCTTTAGGATTACTTTTTTCTCTAGCAATTAATCACTCTAACACAAAATAAATAAGACATGATTTTTATAGTGGTTCAAGTAAACACTCTACTACACTCTTTTAAGATCACTTTTCTCTTAGTGTCTTGGGTTCTACTATTTCCAATAGCAGAAATACAATAATGATCCCGACACTTTTCTAGATTATAGCTCTAGGGGGCATAAATAAGTGTCTCCGACACTCTTTTAGATTCCAGCTCCAGGGTGCATAAACATAGTGCTCTCAACACTCTTCTAGTTTCAGCTCTAGGAGGCATAGATAAACAACACTTGTCTACACTTAGATAGTCATAACTCTTCTTGAGTCTAGTCACAAACACTAGCTCAAGAAACAAGAAATGAATATTGATGAGAATGCAAAATGTCATATTTTATTCTCCTAATACTTCATCTTTTGCACCTAATACTTCATCTTTTGCA
>JAYJMB010040783.1:0-23082 GCA_036873735.1 Pouteria campechiana
AATTACCTATGGTGTATAGCATAATTGAGGTGAAAACTCATTAAGCCTAAGAAATTAATGAACCAAAATAGGATGGTTTAGCGTATGGTGTATACCTTAACCATCTATCCTTTTCATTCAAGGGAGCTCATGGTTGAGCATATGTTGTGTACCTTAATTATGCTTAGATAATCAATCTAACTCATAATATTGGTGATCAAGCAATAAAATGAATCAAATGATTAAAATAACATAATTAATGAAACAAGATCATATAATCATTTAAAATCAACAATCCACATAAACAAAGAGTATCAAACAGGGTTAAATCTTTACCTTAGAAAGAGGGATTTATTTCATAATGGAAATTGAAATAACTCCCTTCATCAAGTTCATCACAATGCATAACATCGTCTCCTCTTACTCTCGCTTACTTGAAATATCCCTCTTTCTCCACAAGAATCTCTAAAGTTGTGCCCCTCGGAACTCTAAAACAAAACCCTCAAAATGAATGCAAGAAGATGGCCCAAAAACCCTCTCTCATTGCCTTATAAACCAAGCAACAAAGCAAGTAGAAAATTCAGATGGCGTTGGCGCCATGACTTGGGATCCTAGGTTGCGATATGAGAATTGTTGAAGGCACATTTTTTGCTTTGAACATTCTTCACGTCGCGGCTTGGATATTGGACACTGCGGTTTAGGGCTTGCTGCCTGCATAGAATGTTCGCATGACTTTGATGATGCAGATTGGATTTCTAGGCTATGGCATGGTGATTGTTGTCTTCCAAAATGCCTTATTTTGTTGCTCCTTTGCAAGTTCTCTTCCTCCATATCTTTGAGCTTCATCTTTTCCTTAATTTTCTCTTCTTTTCCAGTCTTCCAAATGCATAGAAAATTTAATAAACTAATGTGAAATTCATTTAAAAATAATAAGGATTCATAAATAACTAAGCTTGAACATATATAATGTAAGTGAATGAAATTCACTTATCACAAGGATATTTTGCTTGAATCATTGTTGTGTATTTTCTAAAATAAAACTCATTTAAGCAATGTATCTCTTGTATATATGATCCAAGACATTTTGATATAATGAACCAAGTTTAATGTTGTGAGAATCATTATGATTTCTCCATTTATAATCTTTCTAAGTATATTTCAAGTAGGTAACTTATATAATATGCTTGCACATTTTTTTCCAATAATATACTCATATTCCAAGGATATTTATTTACATTTCAATGCTTCCTAAGCTAAAAGCATCATAAGCTCAAATCAAGTATAAGACAAATTTTATTGTCATCAAAATCATACACCTAGATCTAACAATCTCCCCCTTTTTGATGATGAAAAAACTTGATGACTTGTGATATTTAAAAGTGTCACGCCCATCCTTCCGAGGCACGACATCCCATTTTACACTATATTTTACCTAAATTTATCCACTTTTAGGGTGGGGGTGCTCGGGTCCCATTCTAAGACACCTTTACATTTCATTATTTCCTTTCCCAATTTACAAATAGTAATGAAATTTAAATAAAACTTTTGACAGAGTTTTCCCTGAAAATATCAAAATTCACACTTGATATACATCAATCACAATCATCATTATAGATCTAATATACATTTATCAAATTAACTTCTAATATTAATACACACGAAGTCTAAACCAATATAATTTTCAATCACTATAAATCAATCATAATTGGCTCCATTGGCCCAACTTACCCATAGCCCGCACTTGCTCTGCCCCATTATGGCAATAACACAAATTCAAAATAATATTGTGTACATTTATCACTAGGCATGCCATTATATCTTATTATACATTATTTGAATCCTTTAAATACAATACAAATATACAACCAATTACAAATCAAAATATTATAATTAAAGAGTGTTCAATCTTGCTCAACAATCCTGATCCACATTTGGGAAATCTTTACCTGGCTTGTCGACTAAAAATTTAAATAAAAAGGCATGAGTTTGGACAACTCAGTAAGTAGACAAATGTCATCAACAATAATTAATTCACAATGAGCACGTTTCATATCAAATAATAGATATTCATCATTATAAACAATCACAACGAACACATGTTCATCAATTCATACCAAACAAAGAAATCCATGTTATCCTCATCCAACCAATCAATCTCATATTGCATCAAACTTCAAATTAAATATTCAACAAAGGAATACTTTCTATCCCTCATATTAGATATCCAAGGCTGAACCAAACATCAATTAATCATTCCAAAGGATATCCATTATTCTTAGTAACTAACAAACGTCAATCTCAAACAAATATAGGATATCCACTATCCCCAATTAAAAACATACATGCCTAGAATTCAAACAAAGGGATAAACATTATCTCTAATTATGCAATGAAAACAAATGCTTACTTACCTACTAACGAATCATCATATACTCTTCCAGCTTCATTCCTTTTCATCCTTTTCAAATCATCCTGTACAAGGCAATAATCTCATTCATTTATAAACATAGTTCGAATTGATCTTATTGCTAATCGTGTCTATTTTCCAAATGTATAATTGTATTCTCATCAATATACAATCAAAATCAAAGTACTCAACATATAGTTACCATTTACAACATACCACTTAAATGTTAAGTCCCAAATGACTTCTATAAGGGTCTTAAGATTATAATCAAACTCAAATTATTTCTCTTTAGGACATTTTATCAAATGACTAATAGGCCAAGTGCAAATCATGATATCTCAATGAGGGTTCTTAAGAAATTCGATAACTAACTATATACAATCATTATATAGCATAACTAACCTGAAATTAACTTCAATAACAATCTAATCAAATGTTTAATCAAATCAATTTGTGGTTCACATAGCCCAAAAAAAAAACCCTCTTTAACCTCTACTTAGGGCATAGCCTAAATTTGATTTCACTAGTCCAAATCAATCCATACATATTCTAAAATATGTTAATTATTCCATTAATCATTTATCTCATGTTTAATCAACAAAAATCATGAAATGCCTAAATTTCACTATGTATAGAAACCCTAATTCATAAAATTCATGAATTTCTAATGCTAAATCACAAAAATAACTGTATTAAATCATTCCCAGATGAATTTATAAGCACGTACATCAATTTAATCCCAATAATCCATCTTTTCCCAAAATTTATTAACCTTAAATAACGAAAAATACAAATTCGATTGAGAAAAAATAACTTACCATGAAATTCAAACGTGGCTTCCATCCATGAACAAGAATCCAAGCCAAAAATTCTCATTAAATCCTTCAATTTGCAGAAAAATGAATCTTCTTTCATTTTCCATGGTTAAAATGGCTTAAACTTGAGTTCAAATAGAAGATCCATTTAGACAAGGCAATTTCCTAGCAAAAATGGCATGAGATTAAGCATAATGGTACAAGGGTATGTGTTTGGGCATAAAGTAGAGAAAACAAAATGGAGAAAATGAGCAAAATAGAACGGGGCTTGAGTTGAAAAGTTGGATTTGTCAAGTACTCCAATGCACCATCGGACCCATGTCGCGGCAAGGGATTTGTGTGTGGCGGCATGGGTTTTCTGTGTCATGGCATGACATTTCCATGTCATGGCATGGACTCCCTGAATGCTCCATTCTGCCCATGTCAAAGCCATGCCGCGGCATGGGATTCCTATGCCATGGCATGGACCTACTGATCTAGTTTTTTTCCATTCAAAACCCTATTTTTTCAACTTTTATTAAATCATTTTTTTGTTAAACTTTTAATCATGTCATTTCCAATAATTTCATGCATAATCATCTCAATATGCTCATTTAAGAAATAATTTCTCACCGCAAATCCAAATAATAACTCATCCATTAACAGTAACTATTCAAATTCAGAAATTGTATTTATACAAGATCACTAGTAGTCCCATTTTATAAAATTTACTTTAAATATCCAAATAATCACTTCACACACATCATATGTGTGAAATGTGACAGGTTCACACTATTCACCACCTCATTTGAGGCCAATTTAAAGGAATCATTAATTTAGTTGTTTTTACTGAGATTTTTCTACTCTAAATGACTCCATAGGCCATTTTCAATCTAAATTCCAAATGCATCCAATGCTCAAATTAATGTTTCACACACATTATGTACATAACATAACTATTTTAGGCCATTCATATTGATCATAGTCACAGTTTTACTCAATTTCACCAATTGAATTCTTTTCTTCTTATTGCTTTTATATAACTCAAAATGCCAAGATTTATAAAATTCATGGACCAAACTCTACCCATTTTCTTATGAGTAGATTTCAAACACCACAGGTGTTACAAAAAGACATGCTAATGGACTAATAGCAAATTCCCCCTAACTATTTTAAATATGTAACCCTTTGGAGCTTGATTCCTTAGAGCTCATAATTCTCCCTATTTTTATATCATGTTCATTCAGAATGAAAACAAGTTATAAAATAAGTTATATTCTCCCCCTCTTATCAGAATCAAAAAGGTCTAACAGAAGGAAGAAGGGGTTGTAGGACTTTTGATCATATGAATGGGTCATATTCTCCCCCTTCACATCAAAATCCATGTTTTATTTGAACTCTAAAGGAAAGGACAGGTAGGCACTACCATGAACATGAGATTGTAGAAATTTTCATCAATATAGAATACAGGCATGTTATGGGTAACATTCACTCAAATGTGATGTTAAGCAAAAGATAATTCCCATCAAGGGATCAATTTTATGTATAGCTAGTTAAACCTCATATATTGATTACACAAGATCTAACTAGGGATGGAATTCCTATTCAAGATCTTGAACCATGAAGTTCCCCAAATAGGTTTAACATACACCTTGGGAATGTAATCATGTTAAATTTAAAGTTTCATTCAACCCAAGCAAAAATAAAGATTATCCTACTTATTTCATTCAAAAATTTTAAAGGTATATGACGGTTAAAATTTTACTTCCTTGCAAGTGCACGAGGCTGTAGTAGTACAATGTGCAAGCATAAGGGTCGATCCCACAGAGAATTAGTTAAACTAATTCTATTAACTCTAGTTACTAAAACAAAACTATCCTAAATCAACAACATGATGTAGAAGCTAAGTAAATCAATGTAATAAATCAGAAATTAACAAAAACAATGAGTAGTGCAAAAGAGATTTTAGAAGTTGCAAGAGTTTAGGGATCTAATTTCATCACTCATAGATATTTTATTTTATTAGGATGTTGGATTCAATTCATATCTTGGGTTCATTCTATCCAATGTATGATTATTACCATTAAGCATCTGGGTTTAAATCAAGTATTTTCACTCATTCCATTTACCTATAGCGTGTAGTGTAATTGAGGTTGAAAACTCATTAAAAATAGAATAACTTTAATGAACCATGTAGAATAGTTTAGCATAAGGCATTTACCATAACCATCTACTCATTTATTCAAGAGAGCTCTTTACATGGTTTAGCATATGGCGTCTACCTTAACCATGTTCTCAGATAATCAATTTAATTCATAAAATTGATCATCAAGCAATTTAATAAATCAAACCATTACAATAATCACTATGAATAAAAAATGATAACATTGAATTGATAAAGTGACAATCTTAGTTTAATATAGAATAGCTGTGAGCTCTACATCTTCACCTTAGAAAAAGAAAATTAGTTTATGATAAGAATAGAAAGAAAAATCTTTGAAATATGCATGTTTACAGAACTCAAAATCTCTCTCTTACTCCCTTGTTTCTTCCATCAAAACTGTCTACCCGCACTCCTTGTGTGTTCTGAACTATGTATGGACGTGTTCTTAAATAACCCAAGTAGTAGGGTTTTAGTAAAACTCCTCCATGAACTGCAATGCCTCTATACAAAGATCCTCTTCTAAGAATAACTTAGTCTTTCCACACAAAAAGATAGCTTCCTAAAAGTTGTAATGCGTAAAAATAGGAGTTCTAAAAGTAAACTGAGTTGCCACAAGTCCTAGTTTCCAAAGACAACTTTTGAAGATTGCAACACACTCACGCCTAAAATTCAACTTCTGAATATAACTCCACAATCACATGTCTCAGATTCTAAAAATTGCAACAAAACTTCCATGGAGAATTTAGCTTCCGAATATACCTCAATTAGCTTCAAATCCTAGGCTTTGTGGCACCCAAACCTTCGAAACACTCTGAACTGCAATTTAGACCATCTGGACATGTTTCTGACATGAATTTATGCCTGATTTAAATTCAGATGATGCACACTACACTTGCACTTTGATTTCAGATGTTTTTGAAGCTTGATTTCTTCCTCCAAACATACCTCTATAGCCTCTCGCATAGCTCTAAAAGTCATAACATAAAAAATTCATCCTCGATTTAATTATTGTTCTTTACAAATATGCTACTTGTAATAGTATTTAATTATCAAAATGCTTAAAAGATATTTAATGTATGAGAAAGAAAGTTAAGTGATTGTAAGTGACAAGAAAAGAGAAAATTATATAATAACACGAACAAGAAAATAATATTCCAAGTTTCAACAAAATAGGGGGAGAAGAACTTAAAGAAAGTTATATAAATAGGAAGAAGAATATAATTAAGGAGAGAGAAATAAAATTAAAGGAGGAAACTAGTAAGAGTAATGGCTTGAGTTAGGAAAATGATAAAAGGGTCGAACCCATAGGATTATATAGGTCAAATATTCAAGGAGAGATTAAAAGAAAATTTCTAATTTTTGTACAAGTCTTCAAGGTTTTATCATCATCAAAAAGGGGGTGATTGTCAACATTATTATATATAATTTTGATGATAGCAAAATTTATATCAAGAGAACAAACCTGTATGCTTTAATCTCTAAAAATTATATGTATAAATTGATAAACATTAATTAACATAAACACATAATGATGAATGATTAATTATACTAGCATATAGTCTTCACTTTATGGTGCGCACATAATGAACATTAGTCTTTATTGCATAAATTTGATTAAAACATACTAAGCACCATAATTACTTAAGCTTTCATATTATGCATTTAATGGAGATGTATATTATCCTTGATTTACAAAATGATGTAATCATATGAGGATAAAATACATTCTGATATTATATATGAAAGCTAACAACGTAGCAAGTTCAGAAAAGCTCAAGTGCAAGAGAATGATCATTTGCAACAAAATGCTAGAACTATCTGCTATGTTCCATAGGACCTAAACTAATGAAAATCGTGAAAGAAGAAGAAGAAAACAGAAGGTTTGGAGACAAGCAATAGAGAAGGTTGCATTAGATGCTTTCATGAACAAAAAATAATGTGAGATAAACACGGCTTTGAAGATGTGCTATAACGAGTTTGCATTGTCTGTCAACCTCAATGAGAAAATTTTAACAGACAAATGCAAAATGAGAAGTTAAAGACGACACCATGATTGAAGAGCATAAAGTTGTTTGAGAAACTTTAGCTATCCATATTGACCAAAGAAAACTTATCTAAGATAAAGAAAGAAGAAGAAGCTTTATTAAATACTCAAATAAAGGAAGAAAGAAGAAATTACTTGCTAAATAATCATGCACAAAGAAGAGATTTGTTTGATCTACAAAGTTAGAAGATTGGATTAGTCTGAGGATAAAAAGGCAACATGAATAAAGAAGGGAGTGCAACTTTAGCTGAGCTAAGATAGACAAACCAAAGAATGAAGAAATAAAGAAGTTGCAAGAACAAACCTCTTTTGTTGCTCGAAGTCTGCAGAATAGTTAAAGAACTTCACTTTATCTATGGATCAAAAGTTTGTCTATTATTTACAATAGATAAAGCATCAGCCAAAAGTAGAAGACAATGACGAAGTTGAATAAATAAAGAGATGCTTGGATCAAAATAGGCTTTAACAGACAAAGTCATGATCATCTACAATTTGCAATAGACAAACCCACACGACATGCAGAGTACTCAGTCCAAGAAAAGTATAATAGAGTTCATCTATCGCAGATGAATACTACACTTCATCTATTTGAGCAAAATAATGCAAGGTTCTTCTGCCACCTCCAATAGTCAATGAGGAACAAAAGAAGAATATAATACTTCATCTATTAGTGCAAGATAGAGCGAATTTTTTTTGTCACCTCCAACAGACAATAAAGAACAAAGGAAAAACATCTCACTTTGTTTGTTCATATAAAAGGAGAAGTTTGTCAATCAATCAGCCCAACTTCATCAACACTACCTAGAGATGGCATGTTATCTACAACAGACAAAACTCATACATGAAGGATTGATCAACAAACAAATCTCGTGGAGGAATTGAGGCAGACAAAGAAGAGTTTGTCTATCAGTTAGTTCAACTTCATTTGTGCTATTCAAAGTTTGTCTGCTACTTGCAATAGACAAAATCATTCTTATGGAAGTTCAACTGATAGAACAATCTTGGAACAATTCATCTACAACTTATGGTAGACAAATTTAGATAGAGAGAGGCCATGACTTGTCAAAGGAAAATTGATATATGTGACTAAGCATACAAATGACAACTGCACTTGAGCCATTATTATGCAGACTTATACAAGTCACCATTTTCGATAACAAGCGGCACTGCAAGATTTTCAAAGTTATGAAAAGTCAAATGAGAAACACCTTTTGACATAGCTCATCCTCCTCTCTAAATAGCGATGCAGTAGCTTGAGACAAATCAGAAAGACTTGGACTTCAATAGTAGAAAATTCAAATGGTCGTATTTATTCAATGCCGCTCTCGTTTCTGCATTCAACGGAACCCATCTTCTTCAATGGTAGAATGTATGAAGAAGCTATTTAAGGAGAAAAGGTGGGATGATTTAAAGGTGGTGAAGGAATAATTTTCAAATGAGCTTAACTTTATGCAAATCCTTCCACCCACGGCCAAGAGCATAAACCTTCAGTTATCTATCCTTAAGATTAAACCTTCATATCCTTATGTCCAATGTATTTACATTATGGGAAGATCTTTTGTATTATATAGAGCTGAAAGAGAGATCAACTCTTTTCCTATGCTCAAAAGAAACACTATGTAAAAGTGTATAAGTTTTTTGGTAAACTTTAAACCAGAGAGTTATTGGTGAGCTCTAGAAAACCAACAAGCTTCCTGGTGATCTTTGAAATTGTGAGTTTGTGATGAGCTCATGAAAACCACATTGTATGAGTTATTGGTGAGCTTTGGAAAACTAACAAGTTTGTTGGTGTTCTTTGAAACCAGTGAGTTTTCTGGTGAGCTCGTGAAAAGCAGAAGAGTGTTAGGAATACTTTGTATTTCCATTATATAGGATATAGTGGAACTCAAGGCACAATGAGTGTGTGCTCTTAGAAGAGTGGATGTGGGGATGGGGTCCTGAACCACTATAAAAATTGTCTTGTCTGTGTACGTATGTTTGTTCATTTATCTTATTCTTCATGCATTTTATTATTTCTATTATTCATTTTACACCACATCAAACATAAGCACGAAAAGAGAAAAATGATCCAATAGGGGTTAAGTAATGAATTTTTATTTACAAAATTCACCCCTCCCTCTTGCATTAAGCTATTGTACAGGAACCTACAATTCTCAAATATATTATATTTTCATTCCTGCACCAAAATTTTCTTTCATTCATTACAAATGTGTCAACCAAGAATGCCAATCAAGCAATCAATCAAAACAAATCTGAAAGTTGTTTGTTTCTCCCTTTTTGGCAATCATAAAAAGGAAATTACAAGGACTTGCATAATTTACCACAATTATAATTTTCATTCAAGCACAAAAGATATCAAGTCAAAATTCAAACAATCTTAATAATGTATATCAAATTTCTTCAAATAGAGTACATATCAATCCTCACTACAAGATCTCTTAGTATGAAATTCTCACAAAACATATCTTTTTCTTTTAACATTTTCTCTCTCTCCCTAAGACCAAACCATACAAATTACAAAAGTAAAAAAAACTAGAATCTCCTTTTTTCCCCCTCCTACTAAGAAGTAGTGTGAGGATCCTCAGTAGGCACAGATGTAGTAGGCTCCCCCTGAGTGGTAGCTTGTATAGGAATAAGCCCATCTGATGTAAATGTGGGCTCTAGATACTGACTAGTAGGGGTTGGAATTGCAGATGGGCTATGATTGACTGGGGTAAATGTGGAAGGTGTGGGAGATGTAGGATGTGGAATCCCAAGGTGTGAAAGAAGTGGATCCAACTTTTTCTCCATTCTCTTCATTTGTGATTCATGCATTTTCCTTAGTTCACCCACTTCTTCTTTCAATTCCTTTACCTCTAGTGATATCCTTGTGTATGTAGAGGATCTAGGAATGGTGGCTTTAGGTGAAGCCCTAGGGGATGATAAATCTCTCTCAGTAATAGGGATATCCCTGTCAAATCTCTCCTCTCTCTCCTCTAGCTCATCCTCCCCCTAAGAGGGTCTCTCTCTTCTCCTTCTTCTTCCTCTTCACTAACATCATCTTCTTCCATTTCTCTTTGATTCTTCTCATTCATTTCTTCTTCATAATATAAAATTTGAATACCCATTCTCTTCAGAAGTGTTTCTCCTACCTAGTCTTTCTTAAGGGTAGAAACATGCATGCAAGATTCTCCAAGTACAGGGACATGAATGTGCTCAAACATTTTTGTCATCCATGCACCATAAGACACTACATGGTTTTTTCTTTGAGACATGTAACGAAAGGTAGTGAGTAGAATTTTTGGAAGACTAACCTTCTGATATGTATAAATCTTCCACTAGAGTTCTTGCCTCATTAGCAGTGACCTGCCCAGTGCCACTAAGCTTAGGCATTATCATAGCCTCCAACACTTTCCTAAGCATCCTAAGCTCAATTATGAGATCTTTTGTTTGCATCTAGGAGTGAGCAGAGGTGTAGATTGTGCCAATTGACAAGTTGTTGAAAATGTCATCTTTATTTAACTCTTCTTCATCTTCTTCGTCTGGCACACCTAGTATTTCTCCAAGGTGTCTTTCCAGAGATATAAGATTTGCTACAAATTGCATTTTCACTCCTTTTACCATGGATGAATAAGTACTAGGTCTCTAATTAAAATAGAGTATGAGAACCAACTCTCCGTAAATAGGTGCCTCATAATCTAACAAGTCACTCCATCCTTGATAGTTTATCATTGCACAAATATCTAATTTGCATCTATCAAGGAAACTCAAATCTATCTTCTTCTATACATGCATAGGTCTTCCAAGCATGGAGGTATCCTCCCCAACAAAGTAGTAGGCTGGTAAATCTTGGTGCCTAAACTTGGTTGTGAGAACCTTCCCACCATCTACGTCCTCAGGAAGGGATTTCAAGTCAAACAATTTTATCCCTTCATTTCTGCCAACATTCACTTCTTCTCCTTCCCTTTCATTCATAGATGTAGAAGGTGAGGATTACCTTATGTCCTATCAGTGGTGCAAACTCTCCTAGAGCTAGATGTGGCTCTAGATATGGATGGTTGAGATGTAAAGGCTCCTCCTCTTGTTCTTGGCCTCTTCATTCCCCTCTATGGCTTGGAAACAACTACTTTAGGTGCCATAGTAATGTAAGAAATGGGTGGAAATGATGAAAATCTAATGGAATAGTGCTTTTAGAGAGTTTGGAATCAAAGGCGGCAAGGCTTTCTATCATAGACAATTGAGAGAAGTGAATAGGGTAGTAATAGAAATAAATCGATGCACCGAATTTTACTATTTTGAATTGCCAAGCGGCTAGATCACAGGTGCCTGGGGACTAGGGCTTTGCTCCCAAACTAAATTCTGATTTTTAATTTCTAATCTATTCTACTCCCATAAATCATTTAATATTTTTTCTTTCAATCTCATCGTAACTCAATCAAAAAAATCAAACAGATCATTTTAAGCACCCATCACAAACACATCATTTTATATACATCAAGCACTTAATATTTCAAATGGTCAAACATACATTATCTGAATTCTCTCATCACATGATTTGAACTTATACATGCTCATACATTTTTATAGATATCATGGTCATGCATAATAAGAACAATGTATAAGATGATACAATTCATGGCATGAACATGACCTTAAGCATTCACAAAGATTTGAATTATTATCTTAATTATTGCAAGCATAAGATATCAAGCCATGATGATGATTACAGAAGATCTGACTAGGAATGGAATACCTATTCGAGACCTTAAACTATAAAGTTTCCCAAATATGTTTAACATATGCCTTGAGACTGCAATTTTGCTTCATGAACAATTGATCATTCAATCACTCTACATGTTCTCAAGAATATGATAATCTCCTAAATCATGTAGAATTGTTAAACCTTTTATATGGCCTTGTAAATTATGCTTGCTAAATTGTTTATGCATAATGTCTTAATTTCATTTATGGTTATATAGTATTATAAGCATATAGATATGTAAAGCATGTCTTCTTTATGTCAACTTAAATATGCAAAATGTTTAGTTCAAACCAATGAACTCATATCCATCCAAATCCAGGTAGTTAAGTGTTGATTTATACATTTCAGAAACATCAAGAATGTATAGCTATGTAATGCATATTTTCTTTGCATCATATACATCAAGTTTGGCAGAATTATCTCCTATGTTACCTCTTTTCTCAATTTTCGCAGTTGAGCTCATAATTGATGATGTCAATCTTGACTTTTTATTCAGCACTTGTTGATCTTTTTCTTTCTTTAGCTTGAAGTTGTAGACTAAGAAGATGATTTTGATTCATCTTTGTCATCCTTCTTCTATGTGCTCATTTCAAGCTTTTCTTGCACACTTAGGAAATTCTTGTACTTTTTCTTCATTAATAGATTCAAACAAATGTGAACTTATGCTGCATTTTAATTATTGCAATTCCTCTTTAACATAGGGTTTTATGCTTTTGAAAATCTAGACTACACAGAAAAATGATAAAGCCTATCATATCAAGGCTTTAGGAGCTTGTCTCAATTCTTTCAAGGCTTTTGACAAGTTATGTATGCAATGATTATAGTAAAGCAGGCCAATATATACTTCACTATTTTGAACCATTCATTCATTACTTGGATTATTTACTTCTTATATGAAGGTTTTCTCCTCCTAAGTTTCATAAATGCAGCCTCTAGATTTTATTAATTTCTATCAATGTTGCGAATTTTCCAAACACAAGTGCACATGTCATCAACAAGTAATACAATAGAAGTAAGAAAATTTTCCAACAAGGACTAAGTCTACCAACTACCAACTACTCTAACTTTGAATTTTGTTTAAAGAATCAAATATGGTAAAAAGATGGAAAAGAAAGAAATCTAAACTAATTGAATTCTAACAAGGGTGCAGAATCTGAACAAATAGGAAATTAATGGTTAAAACATCTAGGGGTTTCTAATTTCACCAGATTAATCCTATTTAAGTTTAGCCAATTTAATCAATTTATGTTTATTCCTATGTTGATAACGAACTTGTCTTTTGTAATTGTTATTCTTTCTCGAGTCATAATAATCTATCCCAGTTAGCAAATTTCCTACATCTCTAAACCAACCAAGATGCATTAAAATCAAGAAATTTGTAGTGTTGCATAAGCCTCATGGATATCTCTATCCTCATGACAATCTTATGTTGGGTCCCAAAGGATGGCTTAACCCAAGAGGGGAAGGATATATTAAGTTTATAAAAATTATTTGTTTAACCCCTTGTTGGATAATTCCCTCTTTTCATATTTGTGTGTGATACAACATGGGATAAATAATAAAGTAGTAATGTGCAAGGAAAGTAAAGCAATCACATAAATAGCACATAATATTTTTATAGTGGTTTAAGCAACCATCCTTACATCCACTCTTCTAAGAGCACACTCTCCTTATTCCTCCGGTTCCACTATATCTTATATAATAGAAATACAATAGTACTCCCAGCACTCTTCTATATTCCAATTCTAGGGGATATAAACACAGTACTCCCAAAACTCTTTTAGATTCTAGCTCTAGGGGGCGTAAACAATTATTGCCAACACTCTTCTGGATTCCAGCTCTAGGAGGCATAAACATAGTGCTCCCAGCACTCTCTGGTTTTTAGATCAGTTAAAAAACTAATATACTTTTACAAAGAGTTACAATGAAGCATAGGAGAATATGAGATCTTTTACGCTCTAGGTATACAAAAGGATCTTCCTATAATGTAAAGGAAATAGCCATTAAGAATGTGAAGGTTAAAGCTTAAGAATAGATAACTGAAGGTTTAAGCTCCTGGCCATGGGTGAAGGATTTGCATAAGGTTAAGCACACCACCTTTGAATTGTCTAATTCATCTCCTTGAATAGATTCTTAGAAACTTGACTATTGTAGAGGAGAAGGTGGGGTTTGATGCAGGAATAAGAGCAACTTTGAATGAAGAGGACCATTATGATTTCTGCCATTGGAGTGCATGACTTTTGATTTGTCTTGAGCTACTACAATGCCATTCATTTTCAAAGAGGAAGATTATGTTATTGTTGAGATATCTTTTCTCATTTTGACTTGACACAGCTAGAAAACCTGCAGCGCCTCTTATTACTGAAAATGGTAACTGAAATATGTATGCAAAATGAAAGCATGAGTACAGATGGCATTTTGATGCAAGTCATATAAATTAATTAATCTTGGAAAAGTCATAGCCTCTCTCTATTTGCATTTCTCAGTCATAAGGCTAGGATGAACTTCCCATTGATTTGAATTCGCTAGTCGAAGCTTCATGAATATACTTCGTCTGTAGTAAGTAACAAACAAATTCAACTTTGTATTTCCATCTGCATGATCAAACAAAGTAAGGTGTTCTTCTTCTATTCAACATTCATCTGAAGAAAGTGACAGATGAATTAGACTCTACATTTTGTCTTTATGTTTGTCTGTAGTAAGTTGCAGACGAATGTAGACTTCTTTATTCCCGACAAATATGTTTGCTTTATGAACTTCTTCTTCCATTTGTTGCCTTTCTACTGTTTCTTTAGATACTGTGACATTTCGAATAGAGTAATTAGATTGACATATTTGAGCATATTTCAAAATCTCTTTAACTTAAACTTTCTGAAATGTGGCACATGGCAGGAGCAAATATCTACATCATTCACTTGGAAATTTGAATGGGTTTTTTGATGTTTGATTCTTGTTTAGCACTTAGAACCCTCAAACATTTCATTCTCCTTCAATGGACTATCTATTTTTACAATCCATAAAGGTTGTGGATCACTTGAAAGAAGTTTGTTGCAAGATACAACTGTTGCAATATATTGAATTTCTAATATGTGAAAACAATGATTTTTTACTATAACAAGTTACTGTAGTAGATCACTGTAGCATCGCTGTATCTATAGTTAATAATAGATAAATTGATTGTCTACCTATTTATCTATAGCCATTACTATAGCAGATCACTATAGTATCGATTTGTTTGTAGTTAATAATAGACAAATTGATTGTTTGTAGCTATTACTATAGCAAGTCACTGTAGCAAATCAATATAGCAATCCATCTGTTAATTCGTTTTAGCAATTTGTTCATAGGTACTATAGCATATTATTGTAGCAAATCACTGGAGCATACTTTGTCTATTAATTCATCTTTAGTTTGTCTTAGACGACACACTGTAGCAAAATTACTGTAATAGCACGCACACTTGGAAATTTCTGCACTTTTGCCACATTGTTAACTTGACATTTTTCATTATATTTTCCATTGTAAATCACATTATAATTATCCATATGAAGTTTGCATAAGTTGTAAAGCATGGATATGTAATTTGAATCATGATTTATTTTTATAAACTCATCTAAATTCTCATTCTTTTTCATTCAAAAATATATCTAGACTTATATCGAGATGTATATGCCTGCATAAATGATATCCCAATAAAGTACGCATACTTTAAACATATCTTTCTATATTTCAAGCTTCCTATACTAGAAGCATCATTAGCATAAATGAAGTCTTAAGACAAGTTTTTTTGTCATCAAAATCATACAATAATTCTAGCAATCTCCCCCCTTTTGATGATGACAAAACTTGAAGACTCATGACATTTAAGGGACATGCTAATGAGCTAATAGTAAACTCCCCCTATCTAATCGAAATGTGGAATCTTATGGAGTTTAAAACTTTGGCATGAAAACATGTCATGACATATATAATTCTATTCTTCTCCTAAAGACATATCATGACATGCCATTTTCTATCTGCCCATCATAAGTCTTTCTTCATTCATATCCCCCTTTTTGTCAGAATCAAAAAAGAGACTTCAATATGGGGTATGTCTCCCCTTAATATCTTAAAGAGAGAACAGTTAACCACAATTATGATCATGAGATCGGATCAGCATAGAATGCTTTCATCAATATGCTCTTCTCCCCAAATTCTTCCTTTTGTTCCAAACTCTCCCCCTATTTGTATTAAGGTCATGACTCACAAATCTAAATATTTCTCCCCCTATATTGTTGGATTCCTAAAGAGTTCATAACCACATATGGATCTTGGTCCTATACAAAGCATAACCTTGAACATGAGATAAGTTTTATCAATATAAAGAGCATATTCATGTCATGGGTAACGTCCAAATATTAGATAATTGTAATTGAAGCTTTAAAAATATTTAAATAGCTTTCAAGCATACATCAATTTATATATCATTTCAAGGATGTATAAATATCATAATTCTAATTTTGACACAAAGGACACCAAACTCATTTCAAAATAATTTTCATATTTCACAAAGAGATTACATAAGAGACTTGCATCATATGTTTCCAAGAATGAAAACATCATAATTTTAATCACATAAGATGACAAACACACATCATTTCAGTCATTCAATAGTTATAATATGACAATGCATGATCCTAGTTATTGTGTTTATTTTTCTCATTATTTTGTAGTTTTTTTATATTTTCAAATTAATCATCGCTTGATTCAAAATGGGATTTCTATCTTTTTGATTATTAGGTGACCTTCATACCCTAAGATTCTTAAGCTCCTTTCTTAAGATGGTAGTCTGAGAAATTTAACTATGAAGGCAATCTCCATCAAAATCTCCAAAGAAAGGTACTCAACATTTCTTAGCACTTTACATAACACCTTTATATGATATAAATGTGAATTACAACATTTCTCAGGTTTTCTCAAGTTCCTTGGATTCACATCCTTAGAAATTAGTAACTTTTTAGTTACATATTCAGGAATGCTAATTTCTTGTGGCCTAAACTTTAGATCATCAAAAGCAATTAAATTTTAGTGCTTGATTCAAATGTGCTACATGAAAATATTTCTTTAATTCATTTAACACCAAATTTGCAAGAAACATCATTATTTCTACTTGTAAGGCATCTCATTATGAAACTTGAATAGAGTGGGGTAATATGAATAGATAACACTTTTCATGCTCACTCAGACCACACTCATTCAGTTATCTTTAAAAATTCATAAGCCTTTTGTATATCCTTATATGCTCAATATGTGAATTTTCAAATCTATTAATACCATAATTTATGCACCTTATCAATTGAACAAATTATTCTAGAATTATATTTCAATATTTAACATAGGATTTGATCACTAAAGAATTTTATCAATGCAAGGTGGCACATCTAGGTAAATTCTGGTGCTTCTAAAGTTAAATTTGGAAAATATGTTCAACATTAAAGTTATTTATTTTGATCTTAGCTTTTCAATGCATCAAGAATCATATGATTCTATTTTTATATGAGAATGTTATGGGTAGAACACTGCAGCTATCTCCAGTAGCTAAAACATAATTTGAAATTTCTCTCTATCAAAAAGGGGTCACTTTGAGGCCCAATAACTCAAAGAAAGAGGTTGATTTAGTAAAAGTGATAAATATAGAAGTTGTATCCCTTTAATTATCTATTCAAGGAATTAAGAATCACTTAATTCTAAGTTTGTACAAGAAAATTAAGATCAAAACACTAAAACTATTCCAGATGATGTAGAAATATCAGATAATGCAGAAAACAGCTTCAGATGAAACAAACTATCACATATTATCTGAATTTTCTTATCATATGATTTCAAGTTGTATAAGTTCAAACATTATTACAAACATTATAGTCATGAATAGTAGGAATAATGGATAAAGTGTAATGATTCATGACATGAGCATCACTCTTAAGCATTCACAAAGATTTAAGTTATTTTGTTAATTGTTTCAATCTTGGGAATTTAAGCCTTAATGATGATTACAAAGGGAATGAATAAGCATAGAAATTCTATTCAAGACCTTAAATCATGAGGTTTCTCAAACAGGCTTGACTATGCCTTGGGACTATAATTATATTAAGGATTAGTTATTTTACACATCAATTCAAATTTTCAAAATTATTTAGTTTAGAAACAATGAATTCAATTTAACTCAAATCTAAAGTAGTTAAATGTACATTTTAGGAACATCAAGAATATATAGTAGTGAAATGCATGTGTTCAATATACTTATCAATCAAATATATATCAAGTTTGGCAAACTTATCTCTTTTGTCACTTCTTTTTTCAATTTTTGCATTTGAGCTCATAAATGATGATGTAAATCTTAACTTTTCATTTTAACGATTGATTTTCTTTCTTCGGCTTGAAGTTTGTAGATTGAGAAGATGATTTTGATTTTTCATCATTCTCCTTCTTCCATGTGCTCATTTTAAGCTTTTACCGCATACACTTGAGAAATTCTTGCACTTTTTCTTTTATTAGCAAAATCAAACGGATGTGAGTTTTATGCAGTAGTTCAATCAATGCAATTCCTTTCTATCATGAAATAGTATGGAGTTAAAAATCTAGATTGCTCAGTGAAATAAAATAGACTTCATTATTTTGAACAAATTGTTTATTACTTAAACAGTTTGCTTCTTTTATTAATGCTTTCTTTTATCTTGAGTGTCTCTAAAATTCTATTTCAATTTTTGTCTCAATTTTGTAACATGAATTTATTTGATTTAGATTCTTCTAATCTACACTAAACCTTAAGTTTCTATTCATGTTCTCATGAAGCCATACAAATGAAATCATATCAGAAATAAATGAGTAAATGGATTATAGACGAATATAGAGGAGTTTGGGTTTGAGTTGCCAAACTTGCACCTACCTTTCATTTATCTCTGGCTTTTTTAAACATCTTCTTCATTCAGTATATTGTTGGGATTATTGTATGATTTTGAAGATAATAAAACTTATCTTAAGATTTGATTTATGCTAATGATACTTCTAGTATAGAAAGCTTGAAATATAGAAAGATATGTTTAAATATACGTACTTTATTGGGATATCATTTACGTAAGTATATACATCTTGATATAAGTATAGATATATTTTTGAATGAAAAAGAATAAGTTCTTAGATGAGTTTATAAAAACAAATCATGATTTAAATTGCATATCCATACTTTACAACCTATGCACATTCATATGGATAATTATATTATGATTTATAATGGAAATATAATGAAAAAAGTCAAGTTAACAATGTGGCAAAAGTGCATAAATTTCCAAGTGCATGTGTGCTACTACAGTAATTTTGCTACATTCAAATGTTACGATGCTGGTACAGTATCAAAAAAAGTGTTGTCTAAGATAAAGTTAAAGGCGAATTGATAAAAAAGTATGCTACAATGATTTGCTACAATACCTACGGACAAATTGCTAAGGCGAATTCATGGACGAACTGCTACAGACAAATGTTGAATAGAAGAAGATACTTCGTCTAATCAAGCAGACGGAAAGACAAAGTCGAATTTGTCTATTACTTACTATAGATGAAGTGTATTCATGAAGCTTTAATTGGAGGATTCAAATCAATGGGAAGTGTGTCCTAGACTTATGAGTGATAAATGTAGATAGAGAGAGGCTATGACTTATCCAAGATTAATTGATTTATGTGACTTGATCTAAATGACATTTGCACTCATGTTTTCATTATACAGACATATTTGAGTCACCATTTTTGGAAATAAGCGGCATTGTAGATTTTCCAATTGTGTCAAATCAAAATTAGAAAAGACGTTGCAACAATAGCTTAATCTTGCTCTCTGAAAATGAAAAGGGCATTGCAATAGCTTGAGACAAATCAGAAGGCATGCACTCCAACTGTAGAAATCACAATGGTCCTCTTCAGTCAAAGCAACTTTCATTCCTACATCAAACCCAACCTTCTCCTCTCCAACGGTTAAGTTTCTGAAAATCTATTTAAGGAGATGAGTTAGACAATTCAAAGATGGTAAAGGAAAGCTTTTCAAATATGTTTAACCTTATGCAAATCCTTCCACCTGTGGCCAAGAGCTTAAACCTTTAGTTATCTATTCATGAGCTTCAACCTTCACATTCTTAATGGTCATTTTCTTTACATTATGGGAAGATCCTTTTGTATGACTAGAGCTATAAAAGATAACATCTTCTACTATGCTTCATTGTAACACTTTGTGAAAGTGTATTAGTTTTCTGGTTAATCTGAAAGTCAGAGAGTTGGTGGTAATCTCTAGGAAACCATCAAATTTTCTAGTAATCTTAGAAACCAGTGAGTTTCCTAGTGAGCTTGTGAAAATGAGAAGAGTGTTGAGGGAACTATATTTATGCCCCTTAGAGCTGAAATCCAGAAGAGTATTGGGAACACTTGTTTACCCCCCCTAAAGCTAGAATTTAGAAGCTTGGAGCACTATGTTTATGCCTTCTAAAACTAGAATCTAGAAGAGTGCTGGGAGCACTATTGTATTTCCATTATATGGAATATAGTAGAACCTAAGGCACAAGAAGAGTGTGCTCTTGGATGAGTGGATGTAAGGACGGTTGCCCAAACCACTATAAAAATATTATGTGTGCTATTTGTGTGATTGCTTTACTTTCCTTGTACATTACTACTTTATTATTTATCTCATATTATATCACACACAAGCATGAAAAGGGGGAATTAATCCAACAAAGGGTTAAACAAAGAATTTTTATAAACCTAATTTACCCTCCCCTCTTGGGTTAAGTCACCCTTTGGGACCCAACAAGTGGTATCAAAGAAGGCTTCACAAGTTAATCTTGATTAGTGAAATTTAACTTGTAAAGAAATTCATTTGGCCAAATCGCTCCACAACACTCCTGCTCAGGACAAGTTATTTATAGGCCTTTATATATTAATGTTATCTATTATAAATTTTAAAAATTCAAAATACTTGTCTCCTACTAAGTTTGATAGAATATCTTTGTTAAAAATACATTAGAAATTATATATGACAAAGCTAACAAGTTCCAAAAGATCCAAGTAATTGACTCTATACAGGAACTACAAGAAAAAGAGAAATCAGAGGAATCAACTCATGAAAAATTAAAAGGAGCTGAAGATAAATAATATTGCAGAAATAAATATAAATGATATACATGAAAACAACTCAAATATAATGGACAGCATATACAAAGATTACAGTAGCAAGAAGATCTACTACACTAAAAGAAGATCTAAAATGAAACAATGACATTGAAACTTTAAAAAGAAGCCACAAAGCATATCTGAAGCTATGATGTTCAAGCCTCAATGAGTGACCAAATAAATATTCTACGGACAAAGTCAGTATCAAACAACACCTGCCTTAGCTGAATTCAGATAAATCATTCCATGGACAAGTCAGATAAAATTCCTCATATACAATATCTGTCCGCAATAAAAGATAAATTCAGATTGCAAAAGCAAGAGACACAATGGAATTGAAATCAGACAAATGTAGAGCTAAATACAAAGTCAAACTAAGCAAGCATTTGTCTCAAACAAAAGGAGAACAAGAAATTTGTTTATAACTTATTGTAGATAAAGTGGAAGACAAAGTAAATACAACATAGTGGACTCAGTCGAATTTGCACAGACAAATTGAACGCTCAGTTGAAAGACATCATTTGTGCCTTCCAAATTTGTCTGTAGCTCTCTACAGATAAATCAATAGATGAAGTCAATCCATTTGTTGAACTGCTATGAAGAAACTTTGTCTGTGCCATCAAGAGTTATCTGTAACTTACGATAGATAAATCAATAGACAAGGCTACTTCATCTGGTGAACAGTAAGAAAAGAACTTTGTCTATGCCTCTACAATTCGTCTGTTACTTACCATAAATAAACTAGAAGATGAAGTAAGAGCACTACAATGGACTTAGACAAATTTGCAAAGATAAACTTTTCTACTCTATCTTATGGGTTTACTCAGAGCCAATTTTTCTATTACTTACAAGAGACAAACTGGACTTAATCAGATAAAATCCTTAGACAAATTATGACTAAATTATTATGGCACATCCAAATGACTAGAAGCTACTTATACTAGATAATGTTGGCTAAACTCTCCAGACAAACTTTCTCATAGATAAATCACATTAACTCTGGATAAAGTATACAAGCTTAGTATAGAAAGTAATTCAAAGGAAAGCAGTTTTTGTTCTAACAAAGATTGCACTCTCAGAGGCTACATCCCTTCAATTTTAATATTCATCTTTCCAAAAGAATGAAAGATTCAATCATGTAGAATGTCTTCATCCAGTGTTTGCCAAAACCAAAGAAGCATCTTCTTTAAGGATAGCGCTACAGGCTTTTCAACTAGAACGAGTTTATCAAGAAGACAGCTTTTAAATGAGAGAAAATTCAAAAATGCTCTTCAATATTCAATGGAAGCCATCTACCTCCAACAGCAAAAATTTTTGAAGGAGCATAAAGGTAGTGCAGTATCAATGAAGAAGGTTAAGAAAGCTGAGAGAAAGATGAAAAGACAAAAAGAGCTTAAATGAGTAACTTATCTCAATTAAACAATGCTTCCTCTAAAATATTCAATCTCCATTGTGTTGATAGATAATGAGCCTCAAAGATCTATCATTATCATATTTCTGGAGTATTAGTATCTTTTGTGCTTTAATTTGTAATCATTTTTTATGTGTGCTTAAACTCTGTACAAATTAGCCTAGTCAAGAGGCAAAGTGATGTACAACTTTAGTGTTGTTCATTAGCCATTTGAGTTGGTAGTGAGCTCAGAAAAATCATTATTTTTATGCCCTTTCAATCTAGAATCCAAAAAAATATTTGGAACACTAATTTACACCCTCTAGAGTAAGAATTCAGAGGAGTGTTAGGAACACTAATTTACTCCCCTTAGAGCA
>JAYJMB010040794.1:0-32425 GCA_036873735.1 Pouteria campechiana
TTCCACACAGTACTCGTGAGGATCCAACATCTCTTTAATAGGGGATAGGAAATACCCATCAAAGTGGTCCTCATCGTCATAGTACGCAAAGGCATTAGTAGATAGGTAGGCACTCTCAACATCTTTTCTATATGTAAAGCAAGGTTGAAAGTGGAGAGCAAAAGGGCTCTCCTTATTCTTTTTTATGCATCACCAAAATACAAAAATTTTCCTCATATAAATCTAAATCATGTACAATTACTTCATCTCATAAAATACAACTTTACACTTTAGTTCATTTTCAATCACATTGATACTAAAACCCAAAATTTAACACCCCATGTGTTATAGAGCTCCCTTCTAACAAAACATTTCGTCCTCCAAACTTTAAATATCAATTAATCCTCAGCGTAAATTATGCCTTTTTAAATCATATAAACTGATTATTCATTTTAATTCATATAAAGCTTTAAATTATTGATCAACTCAACTAAATTGCAAATCAATCATGTCTAAAAAAACATGTTACTTATCACCAAATTTTGATAATAGTTGAATATTCAATCAATTTCATGAGGATCTATGATCAACAGGTAGGCATTTTCCAATACTCTTTTTGTATCTAGCATATTCATTAATTACCATCACAATTTAATATTTAATCGCAATAGAATGTAAATATTTCATTTATCATATAAGCATATTAGACAAATAGCCATCATCAAACCTTTTTCAATTTAGCGCAAATTCAAGTTTAATCAATTGTTCATGGTTTTCTCTATGCTTGAATTGTATAATGATAGCATCACTACCATTCATATTGATCATTTAGACAAGTACTGATCATTTAGGTAAGACTTTCATTTGGCTTTTCCAAATTTTCACTACCTTGCCCTTTCATAGGGCCTTTTCCTTTACCTTTCCTCTATCTCTCTATGGCATACAAGGTCACTTACAATGCTTATGATGCACATGCTATTATAACATGACTAATATATTTATAGATAACTTGTATGTAGTCTCACACTCTTACCCTTGAGGCACACTTGTACAGGATCATTATTCAGGTTTGTATAGTTTCATTCAAGCAAAACACTCACAAGCAAGTTATTCAATGATATATCATCCTTTACCACAATCATAAAATTCATGAGCATCACTCAAAGTCATATTATACACTTCCTTATTCTCAAGGTGTAATTGTCCAGGTCTATTATTTACATTCATTCCGATGCATACACAGCCTCCCATTCCTACATCAGGATGTACCTATATATACTCACATCATCCCCACATTGGGATGTATCTACCCACATAGCTCATAAGAAATTGTCATAATCCGCCTTAGTATTAAGGCAAATCATTCTTATATCATTACTATGGCATGTTTTATCACATTTTACCTGATTACTAAGGCATTCACAATCACATATCATTTTTCTACTATTTTAGATTATAAATTCTTATCTTATACATTTCATATGAATCTATTTTATATTTTCTATTTTCTCTAAACCTCCACATCCAAACCCCATCTACACATTCCAGCCAAATAGGCATCTCAATACTAAGCTATTCAAGCCTTCACTCTACACAGGTGTCCAGTCAAACCAACTATCTTGGCATCACATCCAAGCCTCCTAATATATCTAAGCCATCTAGGCCTCCACATTACACGAGTGCTAAGTCATATCGGCTGGCATCATAACCAAACCCCAAGCCTACAAGGGTGTCACCTCATGTCTGGGCTATCCAGGCATCCATGCCAAGCCCCAAGCCATTCAGGCCTCCATATCATATCCGGCTATACAAGCCATGCTACCAAGGCATATCCAATCTGGCCATTCAGGCCATCACGCTAATCAGGCATATCCAATCCAGCCATTTAGGCCATCTTGCCTTTCAGGCATGTCAAATTTGGTCATTCAGGGCCTCCCACCATTCAAGCATATCCAATATTAGGCCACACATGCCACCCTTTCCCTTTTTTGTTGTATGATTGGTTCTTCCTATACCCCAACTTCAAAGGTACTGGATTCATGCTAGCATCATTAGTACTGCCTATGATATCCCGTTATCATTGCAACTCAAGATTTTAGGTTTTGTCATCTCCATTGACTGATGGACTCAAGGTAATGTTGCCTTAGACACTATCATGATGGTTTTTTTGAGCTAACCACCAACTCATTGGTTATAAAATGATGGTTTTCACAAGCTTACCATCAACTCACTATGCACTGGTGGTCTTCAAGAGCTTACCATCAACTCACTATACACTAGTGGTTTTCATGAACTTACCACCAATTCATTGGTAGGAGTTACTATATCAAGTTCAAGCATGTCTATATCACTCATACAATTATTCATCAACATCATATTCGTACTATCAAAGCATCCTTATATTCATTTCACATCATGTCTTAGCACTCATTTTCATTTCACATTATTCATAAGCAACTATAATCAATTCAATCCATATGACATTTGACATAAATTATTAACACTCCATATTTCATTCCGTAGAATCTATTAGCAATTTATCATTATTTCAATACATGAGCAACTCAACTCATGATAATGCTATGCAATGCATACATTTAAACTATATATTCTTATCATGCCATCTCTTATTCAATCTCACACATCAATATACAAAACTATACATATTTAAAATCAAAATTTACTTGTCTTGCATATCTCATACTAGCATTAACTCATCAATTCAAAATTATCATGCTCTAATCATAACATTTCAAATTTCATGATAATGCAGTATTCACTCTCCCCAATGCATACATTTACATCACTAGCATATCATTATTCATCAAGATAAAACATACTCTTTCCACATTACCAAAGTAAGTCATCATTGCTACATACATATCGCATCAATCTACTTATGACCCGAACTCGCCATATCAATAGATTCATCCTTTAAAACCCTTGAACTAACATTCTTCATGTTCTCAAAGTTTCATAAACCTGTATTGGCATATCATTTTCTATTCCATTCAATAGTCATTGCTATCATGATTTTGGGCTCATTAGTCAACTTGAACTTATCACACGGATAAGTTACTGGGATCTGATACCATTTCATATCATACAAATTTTTTACTATTATGACATGTCATTACACTACAAATATACATCATTTATAATTTAATACAATTATACAAATTCACATTATACAAATATACAATGGAATTCCAATCCCAATACTACATCATACCATCAAACATGTCTTCTATTCCTACTCACCAATCCTAATCTATAGTTGAGAGTCTTCACCTGGACTATCTGCTAAAAACATATAATAAATAGGCATGAGTCTGAGCAAACTCAGTAAGTCGGCATAATAGAAAACAATAATAAAATAACAACATGTTCACAATTATATGATCTACTATATCATGAACCATGCATGCAATCCATGTCAAAATAGTGCTATTCCAGCACAACATTATGAATCATACCTTTGCCACTCGGGGCACATCATATCTATGTCATTTAGGCACCATGTGTCCACTTATACCATTACTCTGGACTCCTCATATCTATATTATTGTATCTGTGCTGTCAGGCACCACATCAATATATGCCTTACAGGCATCAACATATCCTATTGTCTTTTCACAAATACACTACCATGGAATGCTTACTATTCCATTAATACATGCATCCTCGCATAACTGGGATATTCTCTATCCCTAGTGGCTTAGGTAATAACAACAAGATGTTTGAGAAATAACTAGTCTCAATAATTTCCTTATTGTATATATCTATTACAACCACCATTCATGGGATTTTTAAAATCCTCATCCATATATATATGCTCGTAAATAAATGAATATAATCATTACCCCCTTCCAATAATATATTCGAAAGATAGCCTAGTTACCTTGAATGAATCACCATACACTCCTCAAGCTTCAGGAATTTTCATCCTTCTTAGATGATACTATACAAAGCAACAATCTCATTCATTTACAAGACAATTTCACTAATATATGTCAAGCCAAACACTTAATCCTTTTACACATTTTCAATTAAACAAGGTTATCAAATCTTCATTCATTGTTAATTATTTCCTTAGAAACACATACTTGAGATGATTAGGAAGAGGCTTCAAATTTGGAATAGAGGCTTACAAAGTAGAGGGTAAAAATCTCTTGTCAGAAAATGGTAACTCAATATAAGGATCATTACCTGATTCTGGTGACTTTGGAAAGTCATTCAACGCTGCAATAGTTTCTTGCAATTCAACACTCAAGGGTAACACCTCATTTTCTTTCTCAAGATGCTTACTAATGGCAACTTCCAATTCATCTTTTCCATCAAGTTTAAAAGCTTCTTATGCAAAAAAATCAATCACATCAATAGAGTAAACAATATTATCATCATCAAGATATTTTATGGCATCATAAATGTTAAACTTAACAATTTCACCATCAAATTCCATGGTAAGTGTGCCACTATGAAGATCTACCTTAGTCTTGGATATCTTTAGAAATGATATTTCTAACAAAGTAGGAGCAGTTTGATCCCCATTTTCCATATCTAGCACATAAAATTTAGTAGGGAAAACTAAACCATTGACTTGCATAAGAACATCCTCAAATACACCTTTAGGATAGGCATTGGATCTATTAGCCACTTGAATTACAACACCATTTTTATTCAATGGTCCAAGTTTCAAAAAATCATACAAAGAATAGGGCATAACATTAATGGAAGCTCTTAAATCTAACATGGCTTTTTCAAGTCTAGTGTTACCTATCATGTAAGGGATAGTAAATATGCCTAGATCTTTGCACTTTGTAGAGAGTTTCTTTGAATGACTTCAGAAACATTCTCCCATAATCTTACCTTTTCACATCCTTTAAGTTTCTCTTTCCTCTTTGTTGGACACAATTCTTCCAAAAATTTAGCATAATGAGGTACTTGTCTAATGGCGTCAAAAAGTAAAATATTTACTTTACATTTATAAAATGTCTAATATATATACATATATATATATATCCTTATTTTGCTCATCTTTTCGAGATTCTGCTAAAGCCTAAGGAAAAGGAGATACTGGCTTATAGTCAAAAAGAGGTGGAAACTTACGTTGAGATACGTCATTGTCATTGGAAATGTTCTTGTTTGTAATAATGCCTTTCTCCTTTTCTTACTTTATTGGTGGAGTTGCTTTTGCTAGAATTTCAACCACTTTACTACTTCTCAAATAGATTGCACTTTCATTTTCTCTTGGATTTACCATTGTTTGAGACGGTAATTCCCCAAACTTTGTGCCTCTAGTCCACTAATTGCGGTTGCTATCTAACTTACCTGATTATCCAAACTTTGAATACTAGCCCTCACCTCTTGTTGAAATTGTTTCATTTCCTATTAAAATTATAAAGTATTAGTAGCAAGAGACTTACCAATATCTTCTAAAGACATACCTTAGTTAGAAGTTTGTCATGGTTGTTGTATAGGGGGGGAATGGCTTCTTATATTACTGGAAACTTGGGCTATTTTGAGTCGCAAGCTGATTTACTTGCTATCCCTCCATCCTAAGTTATACATGTTCGAATAAGAATCATGCTTCTTTTATGGTTGTCTAGAAAAACTACCCATCACATTTGGTTGCTCAATGGGCTCCATTTGAAGAGTTGGGCAAATATCAGTTGGATGCTCTACTACCGAACAAATTCTACAAGCCTTCGCTATTTGCATATTACCTATAGCCATTTGATGAATAAGAAAAGTTAGACTTGCAATGTACTATTCAAGGGATGAAACATTTACCTCATTAAAAGGCTTAGATAGAGAGTCAAGCTTAGTGCCAAACTATTGTGAATTGGTTGCCATATTGGCAATCAGGTTTATTGCAACCTCAAAAGTTTTATTCACCAAAGCTTCTCCACTAGAGGCATCAATCATGCTCCTATCATTGGGTATAAGGCTCTCATAGAAATACTGAATGAGTAGTTTCTCACTAATTTGATGATGGGGGCAACATGCACATAATTTCTTGAAACGTTCCCAATATTCATGTAGGGATTTTCCACTATGCTGTATTACACCACAAATTTCTTTTCAAATATTGGTCACCCTTGAAGTTGGGAAATATTTCTCCAAAAACAACCTCTTCATGTCATTCCATGTGGTAATACTCCCAAAGGGTAGATAATAGAATCAATCCTTAGCCGAATCCTTCAAAGAAAATGAAAAGGTTCTCAATTTAATTTGCTCTTTAGTCACCCCTGTGGGTTTTATACTCATGAATACTACATGAAACTCGTTTAGATGCTTGTGAAGATCATCACCTGCAATACCATGAAAAGCAGGGAAGAGATGTATTAGTCCAGATTTTAATTCAGAAGTGGTGGTATCATCTAAAGTAGGAATCGTCATGAGAGTTGTTGGTTTAAATCAGGGGCGGCAAGCACTTTCAAAGTCTGATTTTTTACCATGATTTCCTCTTCTTCTAACTTAGAATCACTGACAAATAAGGAATCAAGAGGTGGATTTTTCTCTTCAAAATTTCTCTGAGGTTCACTCCTTAACTTATGCAAAGTTCTCTCTATTTTTGGTTCGTGCTGCGAATCTCTTTGATTAAAAGATCGAGTTATATTCATAACAAATCAAGGAAACTCTAATAAATCATAAAAATCAATTAGGAAAAAGTTAGATTTTTTTTCAAAGATTTCAAAAATAAAATAAAGGTCATAAGAACACAAAAGTCAACTAGAATTACTCCTCGGCAATGGTGCCAAAAATTTGATATGCTGTCACATGCAACCAAATTTAAAACCTTTACTCTAAATAGATTACTTGTAGTAGTGCATGGATCAATCCCATGGAGAGTATCTAGTCTATTTTATGCATCGTGAATAAGAATGGGGGATTTGAGTGTAATAAAAATAGCATTTGTAAAAGAAATCAATCAAAGAAACAAACCTTGGTCCAAGTGAACATCCACCATTAGAATCTTATAATTGATCATTGATGCGAACCAAGTATAAAATGTAGCCATGCTGGGCCATGAAAACTCAAAGAATGAAAACAAAGATGAGAAGACAGAGAGAGAGAGAGATGCATTCTCCATGCAAAAAACTTTGTTTCCTATGTTTCCCCTCCTTAAATAACCCAAATTAGGATTATGTTATGTGTCCATATGGTTTCCCAATTAACCCCTCTACAAAACCACTTAAACATTACTAAAAATATATGCCTAGCCGCAAGGTAGTGGTGCTACGGTGCCACTTTTTGGCACCGCAACACCAAAACTTCTATCCAAAATTGGTGTTCTCTCATTGCACTGGCTCCGGCGCCGCGGCGCTAGTATTCACTGCCTCTTTTCTCTCCACTTTAGCTACTTTCTTCAATCAATTGTACTTTATGCTGCCTTAATATCTCAAAATTCAAAACATGAAAGTTTTATATCTTTTCCTTATGTTTTCATATAATCTGAATCATCTTAATCGAAGGTAGAATGATAGAGTTATGTGTAGATTAGGAAGCAATGCTAAACCTATCAAAAATCATCAAATTAGCTTTTTTTTGCACTTAACAACTCTATTTAACAACTCTATTTATCTCCTAAATCAAAATATAAGATTAATGAGTATATTTAGGAACAAAATAAGTACAAACATTCTCATCAATGAATTGAAAGGAACTTATGTTGAATTTAAAAGAGGATTCAAGCTTAGGAGGGATGTAGACTTGGCAGATTATACAATTGCCAACATGTTGGTAATTATGTTACTAAATGTGGTTCGAAACATTGCTAAAGTGGGGTATGAAAGATTGATGGAATGAGATGGAAAAGGTTGCAGGATTAGGCTTGAAAGATCAGGGAAAATGGGAGGGTGTTGTTGTAGAATTCCTCCACTTTTCTCAAGGCTATCTTGCTATGTTTTGAGATGGGGGAATGCCCCCTTTTCATAATAGATGGTAACTTAGTTGCTTCTCTTAGATGGCGACGAGTGTAGGGTGATCAAGAGGGCTCTTTATGGCTTTTGCCTTGTGAAAAATTTCAATGGGCTTTGCTCATTTGCTGAACTTTAGCTATTGCCAATTGTTGTAGTTGGATTCATGGTTGAATGTTGTAACCCAATTCATGGTTGAATGTTATATCGGGATAGGGTGTCTACAGAATTTTATTATGAGGAAGTGATTTGATTTCCCATTGCGCTCATTTCAAACTCTTCCTGGCTACACATAGAAATTCCTTGCACATAATCTTTTGTTAGTAGAGTGTAAATTTACATCATCAATATAAATTTATGTTAGAAGTAAATCAATACCTGCATTATCTAGTAAGTAGAGTAGTGTTTACTTTGCTTCTTTGAAAACCTTGACTATACAAAATATTATGAAGCCTTTGATACCAAGCTCTTGGAGCTTGTCCTAGTCCATACAATGCTTTTGACAATTTATACTCATGATGATACTTTCAAAACCATAAGGCTTTCAACATGCATTTCATCATTAGTAGAAATCATTCAAGAATTAATTTTTAACATTCATTTGGATTAATTTGAAGTTTTCATATAATTGCCAAAAGCATTCTAGTGTTTTTCGACCTAGATATAGAGGTATAAGATTTTTCATAGTCAATTTCTTCCTTTTGGAAGTACCTCTTAGCTACTAGTCTACCTTCATTTCTCACAACTAATCTACATCCATCTCATTGGTTCTTGAAAACCGTTTTTGTTTTAAACACATCCATATGCTTTGATCTAGGAACTAACTCTCATTCTCTATTTCTCTTAAATTGATTCATCTTCTCTTGCATAACAATTATCATCATTGAAGGCTTAATCAATGTAGGTGGGTTAGTCCAAATTTACCAAGAATAATACGCATAGACTCAAATATTTGAGTCTTCTCATTGATTAGTTTATATGCTTGGCTATTTGATGAATAATCCAAGAAGATTTTCTTCATCACAATTTGAATTATTATTACCAAGTTTATCCTTTCCATTATCTAAAGCACATAGCAAGTTCATCCGAATGAATGCAAATAGGATATATTTGGCTTTATTTCCTTTCCAAAGCTCATAAGGATGATACTTACATTTGCATCCCATCTGAATTTTAAACTATTTCACTTTTAGATCAATATGCAACAATTCGAAAGGTTTTAAAGTTGAAACTTCATTTTAGGTCCAAATGATATCTTTCTCTTACTTAAGCTTGGGCAAACCATTACTAAGTTCTTCTTACACAAGGCTTTAATATTAGACCATGGGACATCATTACTAGTGATTAATCATTTTCCAAAAGATCTCATCAAGTTAAATCAAGTACTTATTTTCATATGTTTTTCCATAAAAAGAACATTATCATTTACATCAAGAACATCACGTATTGAAGATTCAAACATAACTATATAATTTTTATCACATGTTGCAAATTCTTAATTGGTTATGTTTGAGACTAGAACATCTTCAATAAAAACCATAAATTCTACATTTGATAATCCCTTTGTCATTATTTCTTCAAAGTATAGTCTTAATTTCAAGAGCTTATCTATGTAAGATGATGCTATATGAGTTGGAAGTACATGGAAGCTCAAAGTATAACACATAAAAATCATAAGAAAGTTTGAGTTAAAATTACAATACTTATACGTATCTTTCCGCCTTGGCCTTTAGTTCCCTTGAATAGTGTTTCCCTTGCATTCAATATCAAAGAGCCTTTTATCTCAACAAGTGATCATTCATATTTGCTAAAAAGAAAATCTTTTTCCTCTTTCTCAAGCTTATTGTTGGATCTCATACAAGTATACGTGGTTATAAGTAATATAGATATGATAAGTTAGAGTATCGCTCTCTTGAGGAATTATTTGACTACTACACTAATTACCAAACTTATATTAGATTCATATTATTTGGTTTACTAAAATTTAGAAGATGCTATAAAAAATAAATCGAAACAAAACAATAAAACTATCTAGGCAATAGACCAAATGAAGAAAAATCAATAGTAAAGATATCTAGGGAGTCAACTTCATCCAACAATTTCATTTGTATTTATGCATTGCATTGATCAAATTATCATTTTTCTCATTGTCAATCAGATACAATAAAGTATCTAGCCTTTCTCAAGTGCTATGATAGTTGTGCTTAATCAAGTTACCTACTATTTCTCCATGAAGATCTACATCAATAAACCCATTAAACCTTGGCATCGATGTGTGATCTATGCAATTGCAAGGTCATATTCACACGGATTGTACATGCACAATGGCTATCTCAGTCATCATTGTAACATATGTTCTTCCGTTCAATAGTGTATCCCTAATTCATCTTTCTTAGAAATGAATTAGAATTCTCAAATCATACATATGGTGGCCAATCACATGCACACATTAAGCATAGAAAGGAAGAAACAATGAGAAAGTAGATAATTTAGATAAAAAATCAAACATCAATATAAGATCCATTGTTAGGATCCATCTCACCCTAAATAAAAGAAAATTAGAACATCATAATTTTATTAACAAATATTATCATGAATGTTGATTTCAAACTACAACTGATGAACTAATATTAAAAGAAAAAGAATATGAAAATTTCAGCAACTCTTTCCCCTTGATCTTCTCTACTCAAAACTTCCTCTCCTTGCTAGCCACTTCTCTCTTGTTCCAAAAGTTCCTTCATATATATTAATCTCCTATTTATATTCCCCTAATTAGATTTAAACACATCTTGCATAAATTAAACAATTTTATGCATAAATGCTTGAAGTTTCTAAAAATAGCCAAACTGCCACAATTACGAGAGCCATGGCTCCCAATCCTACATGCCATGCTTCCCTTTTGTTGTTTTGGGGCTGTGACACCCAACTTCTGCCTATGGATGTCTTCTCCTTCATGTGCTGGGCGTCGTGGATCCCAAATGGGGGTCGTGACTCTTGGATGTTGTCCACCATTTTCTCTCTATGTTCAACAGCTTTTTTATTCTCCAACTCCATTGTATTTTCTCTTTCATCTTTGTTGATTCATTCATGTTTTCTTTCCTTTTCTTTCATTCATGTGCTTACAAACAAATACAAGTAACAGTCACAATAAATCAATTCAAATAGCTCAAGCACAAGCCAAAGATCAATTAAAATGATATGATATAAGTGAATAAAATTCTCTTATCAAATACCCCCAAACTTAGCTTTTGATCGCCCTCGAGCAAAATAATAACTAGCTTATGAAACAGTTAGAACAGTTTCTCTCAATCAATCAAGAACATGCTAGACAAATTCCCATATACACAACTTAAAAATCATTCAAGACACTTGCCATGTACTCTCATGAAACTTTGCTTCATCAATTCCTTCATGAAGAAAGAATGTGTTTGTGCTTTATCAATCTCATGCCACATGCATGCTTTTCAATCAATAACATGCAATCTAGTGATTCTAATGATTTTCATAAATCATTCCATAAGCTTGATTTTAATAATCCCTTTCTACTAATGTAGACAACTATGTTCACTACGATCAATAGGTCTTTGTTAAGCTTAAAATGGGGCCTTTGGTTTAGCTAACAAAGAAAAGGAATAAGGATTCACAAAGTAAGAGATCATAACTGTATTTCCATATAAATATTCAATCTCTTGACGTTTTATTTGGAGTTTTTTTTTGTTTTTATGGTCTATATGACTATCACACCCCCCAAACTTGTTTTCTTCTGAATTCTTTGGGATGTGATCCCCCCAATTGAAGGTTGAATCATTCTTTTTATACTTTTTTCTTTATTTTGGCATTCTTCTTTTAACTACCCCCAAACCTATCTTCTTTTGCTTCACTCACACCTCTCTAAAAACCATGTGTATAGATTGTTCCTTAATAGGTCAATCATGGTTTGTCAGGCTCCAAGGGTTTAGACAATGAGGCTAAAGAAAGAAAAGTTGAATGGTGGTCTTTCACATGCTTTGTATATGACATTATTTCATTAAGGCTTAATGGGGACACTAGTGACATGATGTACTAGATTAGCTTCAAAGGCTCAAACTGATCAAAGAATGCCTAAATCACTTCCAAGTAAACATGTTATCTTGGATTTTGCCTTGAGGGATAATCAAAATATGTCATTGAATTCACAACATTATCAACTAATCCACATAAAATTTGCATGATAATGACATAATGTGCTCAAAAATTTTCAGCAATCAAGAAAAAGGACTTATCAAAAGAATCATTAAATCATAAGGTAGCACCTATCATTCCTTCTAAATCATGTGTAATGACAATAAAAGAACTAAGCATATGTTAATGATCATCAAGAGGTAATCCTATTCAATTTCAATGTTTTAGTATAATTTCTCTTAGATTTTCTTAGTTAAGACATAAAAAATTGAAGCTTCTTGAGAAAATCAAAAAATTTTGCCCAAAACTAAATTGAACAGAAATCCAAAATCCCCAAATATTATCCCAAACTTAAATTGAGCATTATGCACAATGTGAAAGAATAAAAGAAAGTTAAGCTCGAGGGCTTCCCTGACTGGAGTGATGTTGTGTTTTGTTTTGTTGGTCGGCAGGAGTTGATCCAACTATCGATGGTTGTTAGGAGATACTATCTGAGATCAAGAAGGCCAAACAACAACTCGGCAAAAAGAAAAACAAAACAATACAAAATAAAATAGAACAAAACTATGGATCCTAGAAGAGAGGGAAAGAGAAATAGTTCTGATTTAACAATTTAAATTTCTCCCCTGCTTTGTGGCTTTTGATTCTGACTTTGTGCATACAAAAAATAGGGCTAATCCCCTTGATGGAAGTCTTTGTCCAATGGAAGGTACATTTCCACTCTTGTAACATTTGTTTTAAGTTATCCTTTTGAACTTTATCAAGCACGAATAAGATGATCACTGGCAAGGTTAAAGACTCCCCCAAAAAATGCATATTTGAGATGCAACAGTAGAGAATTCAACTTGAGGGTCAGTGGTTTAGTGATAGAGGGCATGGGGTTTCTAATCATAGGGTGATTCAGTTCTTATTCAAGTTCGTTAATTGTTTGGTCAATTGTTACATGCTCTTCCATGTGTTGTTCCACTACATCAACATTGAAATAGTCATAAAAAATATTAGGCAATTTCATAGCTTTAAAAATATTAAATTTAATTTCCTTGTCTTGGATATGCATCATGAGCTTTCCCTTTTATATATCAATTAGTGTCTGTCCAATAGCTAGAAATGGCCTCCCAAAGATGAGTGGAATCTCTTAATCCTCCTCCATGTCAAGTACTATGAAATCTATAAGAAAGAAAGATAAACATGTTAACTTTTACTATAACATCTTCCACAATACCCCTTGGATGTCTAATTGGGCAATCAACTAATTGAAGTTATACTATAGTTTCTTTGACTTCTCCCAATCCTAATTTCCTAAAAGTAGAAAAAGGCATTATGTTAATACTTGCACCCAAACCACACAATGCCTTTTCAAAACAAGAATCACCAATAGTTCAAGGGATAATGAAACTCCCTGGATCTTTCATCTTTTGTAGCAGTTTGTTCTACAGGATGGCTAAACATTCTTCATTCAACTTCATAGTTTCATAATCATAAAGCTTATTCTTGTTTGCTTATTCTTGTTTTCTAAGATCTCCTTCAAGAATTTTGCATAGCTAGGGATTTATGCTAAGGCATCTACAAAAGAAATGTTAATATGTAATTTTTTATATACATCAAGAAATTTGAAAAATTGCTAATCCATTTTGTGCTCTTGGAGTCTGTGAGGAAATGGAATTGGAGTCACATATGGCTTGGGATTATTCAAAAAAAGTTTGCTCTTACTTGCTTTTATGGTTGCTCAGTCACTTCCTCTTGTCTTCTTGTGGGAGCCTCTTGTTGAACATCTTCTTCTCCCACTTGCTTTCCACTTCTTAGGGATATAACGTTTACATTTTCAATTGGATTTTTTTCTGTTACTAGGTAAAGAGCCCTACTGCCTTCATGATAACATGTTTGCCAACTCGTCTACCTACATCTCCAAATTTCTTATTGACGCCTCTTGATCTTTGATTGATGCTTCTTGATTTGGCAACCTCATGTCTGTGCTATTCATGAAATCTTGAGTATTGTTCATGAAGTTTTGAGTTTTGCCAGCAAGTTTGGTGACTATATCTTCCATATTAGACTTCTTCTCTTTTGGTTGCTTGAATCCTAAAGATGATCTCATTACATTTTGATTACTCCATGAAAAGTTGGGATGATTGTGCCACCCTGGATTGTAAGTTTTATTGTGGGGGTTATTTTGTTGCTTGTTGAAATTTCCAACAAAGTTAGCATTTTCACTAAGTTGTGGAAAAGTGTTACCTGCCTAACATTCTATGCTAGCATGTCCTCTTCTACAGAATTAACCTGTCACTTTCTAAACTTTCATGGTTGAAGCATTCATGTTATCAATCTTTCAATTCAGTGCTTCAAACTGTGTAGTGAGTGTAGTGAGAGCATCCACTTTATGCACTTTGACTTATCTCCTCATTGATAGTGTCTTAGTAGGCCATTAATAACTAGTAGATGTCATTTCCTCCAACATTTTTTAAGATTCTTTTGGTTTTTTATTGTTTAATAATCCCCTTGTAACTACATAAATTGTAGAAAAAAATTAGGTTGGGATTATTGTATGCTTTTGATGACAATAAAACTCGTTTTAAGATTTGATTTATGCTAATGATGTTTCTAGTATAGAAAGCTTGAAATGCAGAAACATATGCTTGAACTATGCATGCTCTACTGGAATATCATTTATGAAAGCATATGCATCTTGATATAAGTCTAGAAGGGAAATCATAATGATCCATATTTTTTTCAACCTTGTTAACAATACCTTGGATCATATGTTAAAAGTGCCTTAAAGAGATATCTTCTTGAATGAAAAGGAATGATTGCTTAAATGAGCTTATAGATACAAAATCATGATTTAAAGTACATATCCAACATTTTTTAAGCTTCTTCTGGTATTTTATTATCTAATGATCCCCTTCCAACTACATAAATCGTAGAAAAAAATTGGGTTGGGATTATTGTATGCTTTTGATGACAACAAAACTTGTTTTAAGATTTGATTCATGCTAATGATGTTTCTAGTATAGAAAGCTTGAAATGCAGAAACATATGCTTGAACTATGCATGCTCTACTGGAATATCATTTATGAAAGCATATACATCTTGATATAAGTTTAGAAGGTAAATCATAATGATCCATAGTTTTTTCAACCTTGTTAACAATACCTTGGATCATATGTTAAAAGTGTCTTAAAGAGATATTTTCTGGAATGAAAAGGAATGATTGCTTAAATGAGCTTATAGATACAAAATCATGATTTAAAGTACATATCTATGCCTCACAACTTATACAAATTTCTTATGGATAATTATATTGTGATTTACAATGGAAAATATACTACAATATGTGATTTATCGATGTTTTACAACTTGTGAAAATCATGTGGGGATAAACATATTTTGATAAGTGTGCTTTGTAGAATATATTCTTTATATGAAAAAGAAATTATGCTTAAATTATTTATCCATACTCTAACTTATGTATATTATATGTGGATAGATGTATAATGAAAAATGTCAAGTTAACAATGTGGCAAAAATGTAGAAATTTTCAAGTGCTAGTGCACTGCTACAATAATTATGCTACAGTAAAATGTTACAGTATCAGAAGAAGTGGATTGTCTAAGACAAAGTGAATTGCTAAAGTGGAAGATGAAGTGAATTGTCTAAAGTGAAAGACGAAGTAAAGCTTTAGACATATTAGCAGATAAAGTAACATGTGAAGTTCGAATTAGTAGATGAAGTCAACAAACAAATTGCTACAATAATATGCTATAGTAATTTGCTACAGTAATGATGCTGCAATAACTCTACTACAATAAAACAGACAAAGCTTCAGGTGATCAATAGATGAAGTAACAGACAAAGAGGTGCGGTGCTACAGTAATCTACTATAGTACCAACAGACAAAACTAGCTAATTCATCTGTTAGTTATGTCAGATGAAGCAGTACTATAGTGACCTACTATAGTAACACTGCTTCTTGCTACAACGAAAATTTGCTATTTTCAAATATCAAAAATCCAACACTCTACATTAGCTGGATTTTGCTATAATATCCTTCCAAGCAATTCACAACCTTTCTAGATGGTAAAAATAGATAATCCATTAAAGGAGAATGAAATGCTTGAAGGTTCTAAGTGCTAAACAAGAATCAAACAAGAACTCATTCAATTCTCCAAGTGCAAGACTATAGATATTTGTTCTAACCATCTGGCACATTATAGAAAGTTTAAGTTATAGAGATTTTGATATATGGTCAAAGATGTCAATCTGAATACTCTATTCAAAATTTCAAAAAACAATGAAAAGGCAGCGGGTGGAAGAAGAAGTTCAAAAAGGAAAATGCATCTGTCCGAAAATGAAGAAGTCGTACTTCATATGGAATCAACTATGGATAAAGTAGAAGAGAAAAAGAGTCTGTCCAACTGGAAAGAAACTTTGTCTAATACTTACTTCAAACAGCTGCAACTAGTCAAAGTAAAGGAGTTAAATCTGTCAGATGGCTCTAAGATATAGGAATTAATTAGAAAAAAACATTTACAAATGGGAGCTTATCAGAATGGTCTTCTACATTTATTTCTTGCTCATCTACTTTCGTCTCTGCATTCAATGAAGATCATCCTCCTCCAAAGGTCAAGTTTTCAAGAGAGCTATTTAAGGAGAAGAGATGAGATGATTTAAAGGTGGTAAAGGAATACGTTTCAAATACGCTTAACCTTGTGCAAATCCTTCCACCCATGGCCAAGAGCTTAAACCTTCAGTTATCTATCCTTGAGCTTAAACCTTCATATCCTTATGGCCATTGAGTTTACAATTTGGGAAGATCTTTCTATGTTGTTAGAGCTGCAAAAGATCATATCTTCCCCTATGCTTCATTGTAACACTTTGTAAAAGTGTATAAGTTTTCAGGTAAATCTGAAAACCAGAGAGTTGTTGGTGATCTCTAGAAAACCATCAAGTTTGTTACTGATCTTAAAAACCAATGAGTTTCCTAGTGAGTTTGTAAAACTAGAAGAGTATTAGGAACACTTGTTTACCCCCCCTAAAGTTAGAATCTAGACAAGTGTTAGGAGCACTTTGTATTTCTATTATATGGGATATAGTGGAACCCAAGGCACAATAAGTGCGTACTCTTGGAAGAGTGCATGTAGGGACAGGGTTCCCAAACTAATATAAAAATTGTGTTGTCAATGTGTGTGTTTGCTTACTTATTTTATCTTTTATGCACTTTATTATTTTCATTATTTATCTTATAACACACCACACACAATCACAAAAAGAGGAAAACGGTCTAACAGGGGTCAAGCAAAGAATTTTTATATACCCAATTCCCCTCCCCTCTTGGGTCATGCCATACTTCGGGAACCAACAATTTGGATTAGATCCATTGAAAAAAGTTTGTACCTGCATCAACATGGGTAGTTCATGATGTGGGCATCACCTTAGCAATTACTTAAATCTTTCTCATGTCTCATATAGTGATTCATTGTCCTTAAATTTGACACTTGATGTGTTGCCCTAAATAGTTGTAGTATAGTCTCTCAAGAGCCTGCGTGGAATTTTAGTTTTGCTAACTTCCTCCATCTTTTTCAGTATTACTCCTTTGCTCTTTGAGTCGTCCTCTATATGTGTAATAAACTTTCGGGTCAAATTCAACTAGATTGCCACATTGACTTCATAACATACACTGCTAGACTTTAAAAGAAACACAGAAAATAATAGAACAAAATTAAAACTAAATATAAAAGAAAAACTAAAGTAATACCAACCTAGATTAATAATGATATTAGTGGGTAATTTCACACAATCCCCAACAACAATGCCAAAATCTTGTTGGGTCTCATGCAAGTAGACATGGTAACAAGTAATATAGATATGATAAGTTAGAGTATCGTTCCCTCGGGAATTGTTTGACTACCACACTAATTACCAAACTTATATCAGATTCACATTATTTTGTTTACTAAAATTCAAAAGATGCTATAAAAACTAAATCTAAACAAAACAATGAAATTATCTAGGAATTAGTGCAAGTGAAGAGAAATCATTAGGTAAGATATATAGGGAGTGAACTTCACCTAACAATTTCACTTGTAATTATGCATTACATTGATTAGATTATCATTCCTCACATTGTTAATTGGATGTGTTAAAGTATCTTTCACCCTTTCTCAAGTGCTATTTGTAACGCCGCACCTAGGAGCTTATGCGTTTTACCATGACCCTATGATTTTTCTATTTTAAGGGAAATTCTCTACCAAAAATCTGACCGAGTCTTCCCTGAAACATCAAGATTTATACCTATGCATACATTAATATATAATTCTAAAATTTTTATAATCACAAAATAACCACATTAATCACAAATTAAAACCCACACCCACAACTACCTGCCTAAGATTGGAACCGTATCATGATGGTAATACATTCCAGGAAAATCATATCATTCTGTCATAAAATGCCAATTAATTTACTATGATAGACCAATGCTTTTTTCTTTTACATAATTTGAAATCACATTTGTTATAAAACACAATACATTAAGGAATTTCAATTATACAAGCATAATGGGCTTACCACCACAAATCTTCACATCATAAGAAAATATCTTCAACTTTCGTCCATCAATTCCAACACATAATTGGAATTCTTTACCTGTACTACCAGCTAAAAAAATATAATAAGAAGGTGTGAGTCTTAGCAACTTAATAATTAGGTAGAAATATAAAATCATAATTGACCATAACCACTCAAAACACACGTTCTTACGCAGAACATGAATCAAATATAACACTACAATAACTCAGGAGGCTTCAATCCTCATTAATCCAGTAAATATCCTATGCCATTTAGGCATATAGTATCATAATCATCAGCTCACCTATAAGCCATTCTAGGCTCATCATACCAGCAGAGTAGGTGCCATGCCGATACCACATAGCAAAGCTATGCCATACAGGCATAACCTTATAATAGTGCCATTTAAGCACCACATACAATCTCTTTATATTGTATAATCATCATGGAATGTTTCACATTCCATCAATATATAGATTCACCAATATACAACAAAATAACTAATCATAGGATAATCCTTATCCCCATAAATCATAAACCTATACATACAACGATGGGATATTCTTTATTATTCATATTCAAACATTCATACACAAGAATAATAATCATTACGCATAAATACTTGGGATACTTTCTATCTCAAATCTTCAAACGTATATTTCATAAAAGATATACAAATCATATTAGGGAATACATTCTATCCCCTTCAATCCATGCATACACAATATTCATGGTATAATTCATATCCTACCATGTCCACACAATTATATAGTCTAATGATCATAAAGAGATCTAATTAATATATAATCAAGGGATACTCTCTATGCCTAACTTTCAAGTATTCACCACAAATAATACACATCAACCTTTAAATAATATGGGATATTTTCAATCCCTAAATAAACATACATGCTCAGAAACAAGTAATGGGATATTCTATATCCCCATCCATGCATTTAGCAGACAAAGCATACTTACCTCAGGCCTCAAGCTCCGTACCATATTCCTCAAGCTCTATAGCTCTTCATTCATCCTCAATTATCTCGCACAAGTAATGTTCCAATTCATTTGCAAAGAAAATTTTAACTAATAATATTATATCAAGGCATTATACAATCAATCAATACATTAATAAGTCTATATAGCTTTTAAGTGCATAGCTGCATTCCAACATTAACCACCAAGCCATCTAGCTTATCTTCTTCTTAATCACTTTCTAATCATGTAATTAATACATCATATTAATGTCTATTTCATAGCCAATGTCAGGTTGTAATATGTCTAATCATTCCCATCACTTTCCTCATGGAAGTGTTTTATCAAACATGTGATAAGCATAGGTTAACTTAGAGTTTTTCAACAAATTATCACAAGGAACCCTCTTTCCTTGCATCATTCATCTTGCATATCACATAATTAACATGTAAACAACTTTAGAACAACTCAATTAAGATTTTAATTTAGTTAATTCATGGCTTACATGGCCCACATAGAAAAACACTTTTTAACCCCAATTAGGGCATAGTCCAAAAATCAAAATTTCCATGGCCAATCAACCCAAACAAGTCCCACAACATTATAATTCATGAATTAATCATTTCCCCCATGATTATTACACAAAATCATGAAATTTTGGAAATTCCACTATTAACCAAAACCCTAATAAGGTATAAAGCATAATTTCTCATGTCCAATTACATTCCAAAGCATGCTAATTAACTGATTACTCACTTTCCCCCATGAATCTCACATCAATGGCATCATTTTTCCCAAAATTTCACTGATAAAGAAAACCCTAACAATATTAAAATTCAAATTTGGTTGAGGGAAAGTAGCTTACCAGGTTAGTCACTCATGGCTTTCTCCCACAAACAAGAATCTATGTCTAAAGCTCCCATTTATGAAAAATCAGGTTTACTTCCTTTTTCAACATTTCAAATGACTTAAACTTGGGTCTAAAGGAAAGATCAAGTGGTTCTTCATCCAAACCAGGTGGTTTCCAAGCCAAAACGATAAGAAAACAGGCATAATGGGGCTAGGGCATGACTAGGGTGAGAGGCAGGAGGAAACGGAACTACCTAGGGTGAAAATAGAATGGAACCAAACTTAAAAAGTTTGGCCACTTCCATATGGCAGCCTCCTGGCCCCTAGCTGCCTTCCTTCTAACCTCCTGCCGATGGGACCACAACCAATTCCCATAATCGCCTATCTATAATGCCCCGCCTTCTCGGGGGCATTACTCTCTTTTACACCCTAAATCCACTATAATGTACATAAAAACTTTTCCACTTCTAGGGTGGGTTTCTCTGATAGCATTTTCTAATTTACTAAATTTTTACAGAAAATCGGACAGAACCTCCCCTAAAATGGAGCTATCAACCTAGGGTACAAACATTCAACATTCAATATAATACAACTTTTCAATTAAAATTCATAAATAAGAATTTAAAACACTCTATAATTCCTCTATTCATTCATACAACAACCCTAACTCCACAGAGTCCTCCCAGTACCTGTATCAGACGATGATGGCATAATACCTTAGGAGAAACATATCATACTATCATCATATTGTACATTATCTACTAGATATGCCAATACTTTACTTTATGCATGCTTTGAATTCTTTAAATTGTAATTAAACTATTACATTATGAATTACAATTACACACCAATACAAAATGGGATTCCAATCCCAATATACAATCATATTATCAAAAGAACTTCACCCTCTCTCTCTCTCATACATCCTTTGTTTGACCTATCAACTAAAAAATTTAAGAAAGGAGGCGTGAGTCTGGGCCACTCAGTAAGTACACAATTAATAAACAATAATAATAAATTATAATTAATACACATGTTCTTACCTAGAACGTGAATCAAAATAACACAATCTAAATATGTATAGGAGGCTCAACTCCTCCTCAATCCAATACAACGCCCTATGCCCTTTAGGCATATATAATCACAACCATAACTACAATATACTTCCATCTCATCCAAAGATGTATAATACAAAAGCAAACATACCATGAGGACCAAATCCTCATGCTATCCTAACATTCCTATCAATCAACATAAGGATATCACCCATCCCTCTATTTTATACATTCTTATCATAAACTAGAATATTCCCTATCCCTTTCATGTAGAAGACATCCATACACAAGGATCAACATAACATGAGGTACTTTATAATTCCATAGTTATTTCAATCCAAGGGATACTCTCTATCCCTTTTTATATTCATGTATATATACTATTTATGGTATAATTTAGATCCCATTATATTCACACAATCACATACTCCCATTCTCTATATACTTAAGGAATATTCACTTTTCCTCAATACACATATATTCACAAAATACATAAACATCATTCTTAAGAAAGCATGGGATATCCACAATCCCTTATCCAAAACATATATGCCCAGAAAAATATGGGATAAACAATATCCCCATCCATTCATTCAAAACATGCAAGGGGTGCCTAATTATCTCAAGCCTCAAGCTCTACCTATTTTCTCAAGCATTGTCTTTTAATCCTTCTCAAATCATCTTGTATAGAGTCAATCCCAATTCTAATACATCATTTATAGCCAATTTCAGGCTATAATCATCAAACATATGATAAATAGCAGTTAACTTAGGGTTTCTTCACAATTATCACGAGAAACCTTCTTGTCTGACATATTTATCTAATATCTCACATGATTAGCATTTTAGCAATATATAAATAACTTCATTAAGCTTTCAGGCTATTCAATTCATGGCTTACATGGCTTATTCATAAACTCCTCTTTAGACCCTAATTAGGGCATAGCCCACAACTCAATTTCATTAGTCCAAATCATCCCATACATGTTTCAAACATATTAATCATGTCATTTATCATTTACCATATGATTAGTTCCACAAAAATCACTAAATCCTCAATTTTTGCTATTCACAAAAACCCTAATCATGCAAAACCCAAAGTTTCTCATGCCAAATCACAATAATTACTTAATTAGATCATTCCCCCATGAATTTATAAGCACATGCATCAATTTAAGCCCAAAATCCACTTTTCTCCAAAACCCTAAAATCTAAAATTTTGAGATTCGGTTGAGAAATTAAACTTATCATCACTTACAAGCTTTGTTGCCCTTACCAAATGAAGGACCAAGCTTCTAACTTCATGTGTCTCCATCTATTGGGGGAAATCCAACAATTCTTCCATTTTTCACAGATCAAAAAGGTGAAACTTTGGTTTAAACAAAAGATCACATATTTCCTAGCTAGGCAAGATGATTTCCTAGCTAAAACAACTAGAAATCATGTATAATGGGTCTAGGCGAAGGGGAGAAAGAATGGAACGGATCAGAGAAGAAACGGGATGGAAAAATGGCCAAAAAATTTGTTGTCTCGCATTTAACACCAACCCACATCATGGTTTCCAATTCCATGCCACGGCGTGGAAAATTCTGCCTATGCCATTGCCTTCACTTCAATCTGAATCCACAGTGTCCTTTTCTAGGCCACGACGTCCTCCCTACTGCATGCTAGGAGTAGTTTTCATAAATTGGCTATATCTCCTTCATAGAATATAGGATTGAAGTGATTTTAACACATTACAAAGAAAATTTCAAGATCTACAACTTTTATGTTTATAAAATTTTCTAATTCAATCCAAAAATATGAGTAATTTAATCTTAAATTGACATAATGTGTTTTAACCCAATTTACAGCTCTAGTAATAGTCATAGTATGTTGGCTATAACTTTTTCATAAGAGATCTGATTCATTCTTGATTCCTTGTAAGATAAATTTACAAAGCTACAACTTTCATGTTGGAAACCTTTTCTAAATCATCCATATTATGTGCTAAAAATTAGGTACAAGTCACACATATATTGTTTTCAACTTCATGTTCTCATACAATTGTGCTCAAAATATAAATTAAATTCAAATATTTCTTTATTTTTAATACTCAATAAGACCCTAATTTTGTCAAACATATAATTACCCCAAAGTTAACACCCTCAGGTGTTACAAACCACCCTTCTTACAAAATGTTTTATCCTCGAAACTTTCAATATCATAAAATTTTCATCTATATCTTACCTCACAATTCAATTCATAAATTATATTACTGTTATCACAACTTAGCTAAACCAAATTATACATCAAGCATGTTTTAAGACATGTTAATTATTGCCAAATTTTTATAATAATCACAAGGGGTCAACTATTTGATTAGATCACTAATACATCCATTCACAATTTCATTTTTATTACAATCAGACAATCACATTCTCAAGCCCATTTTAATCGAATATTTCCAAGATTTTCAAATCATTCAATACAGGAGAAATTGATCTTAATAGGATTTAAATGCTTTATTTATTCAATCAACAAACATAATCATTATGTTCATACAACTTTATTTCCTTATAATCTTTTTGGAACAATATTATGACATTAAAGAATCAATTTTACATAATCATGAGTCAGTGATATCAATCAAACGTATATCATAACAAGTTGTTCTTCCAATTCCTCTTCCATCATAAAAATGGCATTGATTGGATGTCATTCAAACTATACATATACAATCTATATCACAACATATATACAAATTTAATAATTTCAAAATAGAATCATTCAATAGCATATCAAACAATGGCAATACTATTTCATAATCTTCACTATCTATTTTCAACTCATACTACCACTCTTATATTTCTCATTATCCTTCTATCATTACCTCAATCTCGCATCTGCAAATGGAACTACTATCATGTGGCCAATACAAGCCAATGTATCCATTGTTTCATTCGCTATTATCAACCAACACCATGCTCATGCTCATTATATCCCATCTGCCATCAATTAGTACCATGCACGGGAGGCTATCAATCCAAGTGGACTTAGCCACTAGTTAACCATATGAAGCCATATCAAGTGGACTATGCCACAGCCAAGTGGAAAAATAATTATCATCATGTTTCCACTTTATTACAGATGTATATAACAATTCATTCTTTATAACTTATCATTTTCTTCTGCCTATTGATGTATGATTAGTGGATTTCTATATCCCCTAGTCATGAATTTTGCTAGACTCATGGCGGTAATACTAATGCCACCTATGACACCTAGCCTTTACTGCAACATAGGAATGTGAGACTCACTATTCACATCAATCTGGAGACTTACATATAGCCTTTAACTTTTAATGATACATACTATAGGGGCTCAATCTTATAGAGTATATCATGCTTTATCATACATATCATACCTTTTCATATTGCAGTTATATCACCAAACCAATGATACCACACTGCCACCCTGGCAGTCGTCACCCCAAGGGTGTCGATCCTTTTTCAATTGGACAGGGTTGGTGACACCCTTGACACCCCTGGCACCCCTGCCAATCTATCCACTAGCTAATACATAATTCTCATAGCAAAATATCAAGGAAGCCATCCCTGTAGGCACTCAGACCTCATAGTATATGAGCTCCTTTATCACAGTGCATCCTTACTAGGAACCTCACCACCCCTCTTAGTATCAAATAAACAAATATCTCAAAACTCAATTGAACAACTATATATATCCAAACTCGATCCAACAGCCAAATCTCCAATTTTCCAAATAACTAAATGGCCAAACCTTATTCAAATAACCAACTTTAAACCAAACCTAGTCTCCACTATATACACATTTTCATGCCATCCTAGCATAATATAAATTTCTAATCATCCTACCACCACACAGCCCAAATGCCTCATGAGGTATATTACACAATACAATATCACAATAATGTTGCAATTTCACAAATAAGTAATAAACAACTTACAAACAATTACCCAAAATACAAACTTCTATCCTTTCAATTCATAACATCAGCACATTACTTACAATAGTCTCATGGAATCAAACAAATGGGATATTTACTATCCCAATCCAATGATTCATTCAATCCAATTATCCATAAGCAAAGCTATTCAATAAAATATTCATTGACAAATTATCATTTACAATAGCTAACTATAACCCTAAAACAAATGAAACATCATTCAAAATTTAGCCATTTTGATCAAAGGAACCCAACAATTCCATCACACTTCAATTAAAAAAATTAAAATAAATTCAATTCCCAACATTCATTCATGAAACTCTTACAATTTCAACATCATTTCAAATCTACATACTCTATGAAACAATGACAATTCAAATATTCAAACAAGATGCATATTAGCATCACCAAATATTCAAACAAGATGCATATAAGCATCACCACACTTCCCTATGCTACTTAGATCATAATGATTTCATATCATCAATTATACACATAAGTAAATTAACCTTATACTATCATTATATCATCATGTGCATTTCATACCAAAACCATTTATGTCATATCATAACCATTCATATGAATAATATTTATGCCAAATATTCCAAGTGCCTCTTTTCCCTAACTCACGTCTTTAATATTCAATGAAAAATTCATCAACTCTTATTAGCATGTCATTATTTATTTCTTCCAAAAAAATTCCAATGCCATCATGGTTCTAGGCTCATCTCTCAACTTAAACTTATCACTTAGATAAGTTCATAGGCTCTGATACTGCCTATAACGCCCCACCCTCCCAGGGCCGTTACTCTCTTTTACACTGTAAATCTACTATAATTTATACAAAAAATTTCCCACTTCCAAGGTGGGTTTCTCAGATAGCATTTTCTAATTTACCAAATTTTTACTGAAAATCGGATAGAGCCTCCCCTAAAATGGGGCTGTCCACCTAGGATATAAACATTCAACATTCAATATAATACAACTTTTCAATTAAAATTCATAAATAAGAATTTAAAACGCTCCATAATTCCTCTATTCATCCATACAACAACCCTAACTCCATAGGCTCCTCTCAAGACCTATATCAGACCATGATGGCATTACACCCTAAGAGAAACATATCATACTATCATTATATTATACATTATCTACTAGACATGCCAATACTTAACTTTTACATGCTTTGAATTCTTTAAACTATAATTAAACTATTACACTATGAATTACAATTACACACCAATACAAAATGGGATTCCAATCCCAATATACAATCATACCATCCAAAGAACTTCACTCTCTCATACAACCTTTGTTTGACTTGTCAACTAAAAAATTTAAGAAAGGACGTTAGAGTCCGGGCAACTCAGTAAGTATGCACAATTAATAAATAATAATAATAAATTATGATTAATACACATGTTCTAACCTAGAACATGAATTAAAATAATATAATCTAAATATGTATAGGAGGCTCAACTCCTCCTCAATCCAATATAACACCCTACGCCCTTTAGGCATATACAATCACAACCATAACTACAAGATACTTCCATCTCATCTTAAGATGTATAATACAAAAGCAAACATACCACGAGGCTCAAATCCTCATACTATTCATACACATTACTATTAATACAACCCAGGGATATCATCCATCCCCTCTATTTTATACATTTTTATCACAAAACTGGGATATTCCCTATTCCTTTCACGTAGAAGACATCCATACACAAGGATCAACATAACATGAGGTACTTTATAGTTCCTCCGTTATTTCAATCCAAGAGATACTCTCTATCCCTTTTTATATTCTTGTATACATACTATTTATGGTATAATTCAGATCCCATTATATTCACATAATCACATACTCCCATTCTCTACATACTCACTAAATATTCACTATTCCTTAATACACATATATTCAAAAAATAGATAAACATCATTCTTAAGCAGGCACGGGATATCCACAATCCCTCATCCAAAACATATATACCTAGAAAAACATGGGATAAACAATATCCTTATCCATTCATTCAAAACATACAAGGGGCGCCTACTTACCTCAGGTCTCGAGCTCCACCAATTTTCTGAAGCTTTGTCTTTTCATCCTTCTCAGATCATCCTGTATAGAGTCAATGCTAATTATAATCCATCATTTATAGCCAATCTCAAGCTATAATCATCAAACATATGGTAAATACCAGTTAAGGGTTTCTTCACAATTATCATAAGAAAACCTTCTTGTCTGACATATTTATCTAATATTTCACATGATTAGCATATAGCAACATGTAAATAACTCAATTAAGCTTTCAAGTTATTCAATTCATGGCTTACATAGCCTATTCATAAAAGCATAGCCCACAACTCAATTTCATTGGTCCAAATCATCCCATCCATGTTCTAGAACACATTAATCATGTCATTAATCATTTACCCTATGATTAATTCCATAAAAATCATTAAATTCCCCATTTTTACTATTCATAAAAATCCAAATCATGCAAAACCCAAAGTTTCTCATGCCAAATCACAATAATTACTTCATTAGATCATTCCCCCATTAATTTATATAAGCACATGCATCAGTTTAAGCCGCAAAATCCACTTTTCTCCAAAACCCTAAAATCTAAAATTTTGAGATTTGGTTAAGAAATTAAACTTATCGTCGCTTATAACCGTAGCCGTCCTTCCCCAACAAAGGACCAAGCTCCTAACTTCATGTGGCTCCATCCATTAGGGGAAATCTAATATTTCTTCCATTTTCTTCCATTTTTCATGGATCAAAAGGGTGAAACTTTGGTTTAAACAAAAGATTACATGTTTTTCTAGCTAGGCAAGATGATTTCTTAGCTAAAATAGCTAGAAATCATGTATAATGGGGCCAGGGCAAAAGGGAAGAAAGAATGGAATGGACCAGAGATGAAACGGGATGGAAAAATGTTTAAAAAGTTGGTTGTCTCGCATTTAATGCCAACCCACATCGTGAATTCCAATTCCACACCACAGTGTGGAAAATTTTGCCCATGCCACCGCCTTCACTTCAATCTGATGCCACGACATCCTTTTCTAGGCCGCGATGTCCTCTCTACTACATGCCCGGAGTAGTTTTCATAAATTGGCTATATCTCCCTCATAAAATGTCAAATTCAAGTCATTTTTGATGGATTGTGAAGATAATTTCAAGATCTAGAACTTTCATGCTTATAAAATTTTGTAATTCAATCCAAAAATATGAGTAATTTAATCTCAAAGTGACACCATGTGTTTTAACCCAATTTACAACTCTAGAAACAACCATAGTATTTTGGCTATAAATTTTTTATATAATATTCAATTTATGCGATTCTTAATTCTTTGTAAGATAAATTTATAATGCTACAACTTTCATGTTAGATAGATTTTCTAAATCATCCATATTATGTGCCAAAAGTTGGGTACAAGTGACACCTATATTGTTTTCAGATTCATGTTCTCATATAATTGTGTTCAAAATATAAATTAAATTCAGATGTTTCTTCATTTTTAATATTCAATAACACCATAATGTAGTCAAACACATAATTACCCCAAAGTTAACACCCTCAAGTGTTACACTGCCCTTCTACCTACCAGGAGCAATTTCGGTGCATTGGTTATAACTTCCTCATATAAACTCCGAATTGAGTGATTCTTATTACATTGGATAGATTATTTCAAGGGATAAAATTTTCATGTTGATCACCTTTTCTGAATCACCATACATTTGAGCCTCAAAGTGATGCCTTTTAAATTTGGAGATTAGTACGCTTTTTCAGCTATAACTCTCTCATACTAAAAATTAAATGATTCTTAATTCATTATAAAGCTAATTTTGATTATCATCCAACTTATGTGTTAAAATTTGGACACAAGGGATGCCATTTTCATAAATGGATTCTTTTTAACATACTTTTTCCCTTTTTCTCCATTCTATTCTTTATTTCTCATGTCATTTTACCATGATTTATCACAGATCATATTGACCTAAAATGCCTAAATTTCCTCAAGTAAATAAGAATCAAATAACATAGCCATATACATATGCTTTATAGGTGTGCTTATTGAAGTTACCTACTATGTCTCCATATAGATCCACATCCATAAACCCATTAAGCCTAGGCATCCATGTGTGATCTATGCTCTCGCAAGGTCACATTCACACAAATTGCACATACACAAAGGCTATCTCAGTCATCATTGTAATATATATTCTTCCATTCAAGAGTTTATCCCTAATTCATCTTTCTCAAGTATGAATTAGAAATCTTAAATCTTACATGTGGTGGCTAATCACATGCACACATTAAGCATATGTGCATTAAGCATAGAAAGGAAGAAACAATGACAAAGAAAATAATTTAAATAAAAAATCAATTATCAACACAAGATCCATTGTTAGGATCCATCTCACCCTAGATACATCATAATTGTATTAAAGTGAATTGAAAGATTAAAAAATATTGTCATGAATGTTGTTTTCAAAATATAATTAATGAAATAATATTGATAAAAGAAGAATATTAAAATTTCATCAACTCTTTCCCGTTGATCATCTCTGCTCAAAACTTCCTTTCCTTGCTATCCACTTCTCCCTTAGTCCAAAAGTTCCTTCATGAGAATTTTAATCTCCTATTTATATCTCCCCTAATTAGGGTTAAATAAATCTTGCATAAATCAAATAATTTTATGCATAAACATGAAGTTTCTAAAAATTGCCAAACTGCCACAATTTCAGAAGTTGTAGCCCTAAGATTGGGAGTCGCAGCTCCCAATCCCTCCATGCCACGCTTCCCTTTTGTCATTTCGGCCCCCAACGTCTACTTGCAGATGTCTTCTCCTTCATGTGCTAGGTGTCACAGCTCTTTGATTTTGTTCATTATTTTCTCTCTATTTTTTATAGGTTGTTTATTCTCTAACTCTATTGCATTTCTTCTTTAATCTTTATTGATTCTCCCATGTTTTCTTCCTCTTTCTTGCATTAATGTGCCTACAAACAAACACAAGTAAAAATCACAATAAATCAACTCAAATAGCTTAAGAACAAGCTAAAGATCAATAAAAAAGATATGATATAAGTGAATAAAATTCACTTATCACTTATCTTTCCGCTTTTTCTTTTTCTTTCTTCCTTCTCATTTCCTTCATTCTTCTTATTATGGCCTCTATCGATATTTTTCTCCTCTACTTCAAACCTTTTTCTATTTCAATTACTCTTATTTCTTTCAATTTCTTTTATATTTTCTATATCATTTTATCTCCAATCTTTTTCTTTATCCATAGTTCTCCTTTACTAATTTGAATTTCTTGGGTCTTCTTTTGTTCTTGGTTTTTCTCCCCCTCCATCTGTGGGGATTCTTCTATGCATTTGACTTCTACAATGTCTTCCATTTGCTAGTCTAGTTTTTCTTCTTTTTTCTCTTTTCTTGCACTCAAATTTGTCTCAACAGGAAGGTTAGTTTCAATTTGTTAAAATTCACTTTGCCACTCATGAATTATCTTAGGCTTTTTCCAAAATTCCTTTGCATTTTTACAAGCTAAGATGTGTTCACCTGTAGTGGGAGTGAAAGCATGGAGTAAGGTATTCATGGCCTTAGCATTTTCACGGATTGCTCCCACTTCATTACCATTGGTACCAATGAAAACTATTTTCCAAATTTCAAAGTCATTGGCCAAAATAAATATTTCAATCCTTATCTTCCAGTTCACATGGTTGGTTTCATCAAAATATGGAATTTGGGTGATGGATTGTCCTTCAATAAACATAGAGGATGAAAATGATGGTTTAGCCATTTGGAATCTCTACAAATATTTATATAGCCGGCTTTGATATCACTTGTTGGTCCCTTTGATATGGCTTAACCCAAGAGGCGAGGGGTAAATTAAGTCTATAAAAAATTTCTTACTTGAACCCCAGTTAATCAATTTCCCTCGTTTAAAATGATTTGCTAAATAATGTGTAATGAAAAATGGAAAGTAAGCAAATAAATCAATCATAGATAGTAGGCATAATATAGTGTTTTGCGATAACCTCCCTCCTCCAGTTTTCCAAGCACTCTCCCTAGTGTCTTGGGTTCTACTAGTTCAATAATGTAATGACTCGGTGCTCCAGCATATATTGTTCGCTTTGCCCAATGCATCCTTACCAGGTACCTCACCAGATTCACAAATTTGTCCCTTCTAGCACACAGTGCATCCTTAACAAGAACCTCACCAGCACCTCCGGGCCCGTCCTGCACCTGCCCAAAATGGGTGCTATCATAGCATATTGTCCACTCTCGTCAACCCTAGGGCATCCTTACAAGGAACCTCCCCATTGACTAACCGCACAGATTTTCTAGATACATACACACACAACGGTGTAGCAGCGGGCCAGTCTTAACACCCATATGTAACGGGTGCTACCTTTGCAACCGAGCCTCACATATTTAGCCCAGGACTCCCTCCCTCACCCAGGCGATGTGGAATATCACATTAAAATTTGAACCATTTCTCAATTTGTGCATGTCATCCTTGTGCAGGGGCCATGCTAATCTTCTCTATATTGTTCTAATTTTATCGGATGTCTCCAAAGAGAAAACAAGCTCCCAACAAGGATCGAACTCGTGACCTTTCGCTTAAGAAGCAAACACACTACCACTATGCTACGGAAGCGACCTTCTTACGATAACGACCTGGCGCTCCAGCACATATTGTTCGCTTTGCCCAATGCATCCTTACTAGGAACCTCACCAGAACCTCCGGGCCCATCCTACACCTGTCTGTCGCTACGTTGTTGTGTGTATGTGTGTGTGGACAAATCTGTGCAGTTGGTCGATAGGGAGGTTCCTTGTAAGGATTCCCTAGGGCTAACCAAAGTGGACAATATGCTATGATAGCACCCATTTTGGGCGAGTGCAAGACAAGCCCAGAGGTGCTGGTGAGGTTCC